>VZTN01023787.1:2624-46488 GCA_013400515.1 Erpornis zantholeuca
CCATGGCGACATCCAGTCTTTTATCAAACGCCTCTAGGGACTCCACCACCTCACTGGGCAGCCCATTCCAGTGCCCAGCCACTCTTTCTGTGTAGATTTTTTTTTTCCTAATGTCTAGCCTTTATATTTATAGTATATTTTGGGTCAGCACTACAGGGAGGGCAGGAACAGGTGGCATTATAGTGTGGGTCAGAGGAGTGCATAGTGACATTAATCCAGTACAAGTTCTCTGCTGGCACTTCATATTTTCTGTTTTATTCTCTGAATAATGGACGTGGATATTTGCTCAGGTATGTGCTTTGTTAACACATCTGTATGCTAGACTTCAGATTTAAAGTTCCTTCTAGAACTTAATAGTTAGGACCAATTTTGGAAGGTAAAGCAGTCTGGATAATTACCTGGGTAACACATTCTACTTGCTTATCATAGCAACAATCAACTTGTCTATTTCTAGCACCTTTGGGAGGAGGACATGTACTCTTTTCCCAGGAAATTTTGTGAGGGAATAGAAGATACAAGACAATGATTGTTTATCTACAGTCTATTTATATAGATTTCTGTAAACATGTTCCACAAGGCAATTGAGATCCTTGGAACAGGAATTTTCAAGAGCACCCACACAGAAAACTCAGCTGAAATTTTTGATTCTGTAGCAGTGGAAAAACATGAATTACACTTATTGACAAACACCAACACTTAGATATTAAGAGTCATGAAGAAGCAAAAAATTTTTAAAGGTTGCACAAGGAAATACAAAGACTTTTGACCTTGGTAAATAAAGGAATAATACAAATGTCATTGGACAAATAGTAGAAGGAACTTTGAAAAGAAGTCATATGGAAAAATACCTACAGCAGAAAATCCAAGTATCATATGATATCAACTAGAAGCCACAAAACTAACTGGTCTGAAATCAGATAGCAAAAGGTGGAGATGATGAGAAAGGAAAACACAATTCTGACTTCTAAGAGCACAATTCTGCTTCTCCTGCTGGCTTTAATTAATCTTGATTTAATTTCCCAGATAGAAAATAGAGAAGTTCCCTCCTCCTTCTGTTGTTTGTTACCTATAACCCACAGACTACAGAGTCAACCCATTCCTCTAAGACCTAACAGGAGCCAGTCAGCACTGGGTGAAGAGTCAAATAATGATAAAACATATTTCAAGGTCATTGGGAAGGAAAAGAAAGCATCTGTAAGAATAAGCTTGATCATTTCTGCCTGGAGCTCAGGTAATGGATCCCAGCATTATCAAGGCACGAGTCTGGAATGCACAGGGTGGCTACTTTGCTCTTCGTAGAAGTGGTGCAAAGGAATAGCCACAGAATAGTATTTTTATCCTTCCATGTCCCAAGGACCTAAAAATCAAGGAGTGGGATGGGGATTTGGAGGTACCTGGATCATGATTCCCAGCCATATCAACCTCCTGGAGTTAATCACTTGAGGTTTATTTCATGGAAATAGAAGTAAAAGCATTTGCTGTCATACAAATAGAAAATGTACTATATGGAATGTAATTTTCCTTGTGATTCACACAAAAATACAATTTCATTATTAGCAAGACATAAACTTCATCTTCATTGTACTGTTATGAAGTGTTTCTGCATGTTATTAAATATTTTTCATTTAGCATTCCCAAGATCCTTTTTCTGTAGTGAATGAAATATGACTTCCAGCTCCCTGTAAATGACTCTACTTGTAAAAAATCTACCTTTTTTTAAATGAGTTAAAAAAATAATAATTTACAACACTAAACAAACTACATAACTGAATAATTTTTCACATCTTTTTTATCTGTTTAGCTCCTTCTCTCAAATGAGTATTTTATAAAACATACTTTACAAAATTTGCAGATTTTTGTCACTAAGTATGCATTTATTAAACATATAAGATAATTTTATCATTAAATCTAAATAAGGGACATGTTCAAGAACTTTAATTTTGAAGAACAGCTATGTCTGGAGTGAAATTTGAAAAGAATTATTAGCAACAATTCAACCTGTACCACCTATTTTTTGGAGTTTCTGCTTCTTTGAAATATTAAATAGACATCTATGAAAAAGATTATTTTTCCCCACATGAAACTCCTAACATCACAGTTCTTAGATGAAACAAATACAGTGCAGTACAGTGAGGTATATATAGCAGAGATGCCATTGAAATATATAAGAAATTCATTTGTAAAAAGGAAGAAGAACAAAGAGAATGACAAAAAAATTAATAATTTTGATATTTGTTCATTGTGTCTTCCTAAAACACATTTCTCAAAAATTATTTCATAGCAGATGGCTTCATTTCTATGTCTCTTATTTATACTTCCAAATTTTTATTGAATATGTAAGAGCAAATGACCTGATACTTTGAAGGGTAATCATAAATTTAAAATGTAGTTGCTGAACAAGAATATCTTAACTTGTATTCTCTTCATTCAGCTGAATTTTTGCAACAAGATTCACAAATCATTAGTAAAAATAAACAAGAGGCATTTCAAGAAATCATCACAGTCAAAAGTGTTACACTAAATCTTACTTCTGTTCTTTCTTACCTTTAAAGAAGACAAAATTGCCCTCACTGTTTTCATAAACTGCATCAATGCTGGGAGGCAGTCCCCTCCAGAAGTAGGTAATCTGCATGGGGTATCCATCCATCACCCTGTTGTTTCTGACTCGCCAGAACCACTGATCCTGGAAACCAAACACACACTTCTTACTACACGAATATGTATTAACCTGCTGTCTTGAAAATACTGAAAAGCCTATCCTAGCCTTTTCAGAGCAGACCCTTTGCTCTTTGGGTAGGCACACTGTGTTTGCCTCCACGTCACACTACGAATGCTCCGGAACTGGTTTTGGCTGAGGCGGGAGCAAGCGGCGTGTTTGAGACAATGTGTGCCTTTCTCAACTGCATTCCTATAGGGGCCCAATTTAACATCTCTGGTCTGATTACAAGTGCTTTTAGACTGAGCCATATGCTTATGTAAATGCACAGTATAATGGGGCTACAGGCAGGCTTTGAAGATCAATTGATTCCGCAGGCCATTTTATTTTAGTGGCTACCAACAGTGTAACATTACTGCATCAGTCCAGTAAGAACTACGCTTTGATGACAATTTTACTGACAATCAACAATTTACTTGACAATTTACAGTTTTAGCAGTCTTTCCAAGCAACATTAAATAGAATGGTTAATATTACAGCAATAAATACATATTTACATATAATAGGTGCTAAATCCAGCTAAATCCAATACGTGGCACATTAAATTCGTATCAATAAAGATCTCATTGCTTTGCCTCCTCAAATCTTATAACAACTGTTTCAGTTCATTCAATATTTAGAGATGAAGGATAGGGTAAGCCAGTACTTAACTCCTTACATACATTCAAACATTTTTCAGCATTAGTATTTTATAAAACAACTCCCCTTAATAATAAAGTGATGTTCTGTCAGATATCTTTCACGGCTTTACATGGCAGTTCTTCCTCTGTGTAAGGAACACAGATTTCACAGTGCAAAAAAACCTGTAAAATCATCAAGTCAACAAATATCTTCTTGATAGTGAGTTATGTTTCAGACATAGTGATTTGTGGAGTAGATTGCTCTATTTCATTTTGATAACAAGACCAATAAAATTATATTTTTCAGATTTGATATTGACTTTTATGTCGAACTGCATTTCATACTTCATATTGCTCACTTGCAGAATATAAGCATATTCTTATCTATTTTTTGTTCAAATTCCTTAGCAAAACAATATTTTTTCATGCTATACTATTAAAATCTTAACAATAATACAATTATGGAAAAATTGGAATGTTTGATTCATTCAGCATATACCCACGAATTTGTTTTTAAATCTATTTATATGTATACATAGATGTACACAAGCCATTGCCCTCAATGTCTAAGTATTTCATTCTGAAGCATAATTGTGAACATAACATGCCATATTCTCCATATTCTCTCTTCTGCTGATGGAATCTTGTAGACTTCTTATTTTCCTGATCTATTTTCAGCATTCCTACCTGTTCTTAACCATGAACATGGCTCATCAGTAAGGATCCCACAGGTTTCCACAAAACTAATGTCTTGAAAATGTATAGTTTTAGCAATTTTGTGGTCTTATTTAAACAGACAGAGGCTGGCATATGATTTGTCAATCGGTGTAATTTCGGGGAATCAGCAAATATCTGGAAATGTCTGAGGGCAGAACTGAAACTTTGGACCATTTATAAGATTGGGGAAGGTAGGTGCTGGCAGAGGCTGATAGATTAATTTGTTTATGCAAATTTAATTTTCTGGGCTGACTTTCCTATGAAAGTGCTGGACTCAGTGGTTTTAGACTGACAGAGTTCAAACTCTGGAGGTCAGGAAATCCAGCATGTAGCTGTAAAGTATGCCAAGGACCTTTCTGAAGTATCAGATGGGATAGGCTCTGCTTATAGAAAGAATGCATCATTTCAGCACATATATGTAAATGCAATAAATTTAGCTTAAACAAAGCTATACTTACCAGCAATTTTATCATCTGCATTTTGATAAGCATGTACAATTACTGAAAGTATGTTTTCACAACAGTTGAGCTGTTAGTGAAATTCAAAAGAGGCATAGGCCAAAAGAAAGCATATTCACTCTAATAAAGCTCTTTCACACTTTAAGTAAATAGCTTGAAACAGTTTCTCTGGCAAAACACTTCTCAGTGTATTTGTTTATGTTGAACAAACACAAAGTTTGTATCTCTTTTGAGAGTTGTATCTCTTTTGAGAAATGGTGTGTATTGAGAAACCCTTTGCCTTTCTCACTATGTTGGTTAAATATAATTTTTTATTATTTTGTTTCCCCAAAACACATTAACTACAGCAGACAGGTTGAACACATGACTTGTCACACGCACTCCAATGCAAAGCCTGACAAATGCTCACATTGAATGCACAGATTTTAGTGTCTTTCCTTGCTGGCTAGCAAATGCCTTTTTGTAAGCATCTGTAGATACCCAATTATTTCAAAAACATGGATCAGTCCTGTGCAGCTGAGATCTGGCATAATAATGGATCATTAAATATTATGACTATAAACATACCAAGTAAATTAAACTCGGACAATTATTCCCAGTGCAAGAAGCAAAACTGAAACAAACAAAAATCAACATTTAATTAAGACAGGGCAATATATCTAAAACCCAGAAAATGGGCATTGAGTGAGAAGAGACAGTAAGCTGTTTCAGAAAGACAATGATGGATAAAGAGTAACAGTCAAATGAAGAAGCAGTAGCAGTCACTCAAATTGAATGTTTTGGCATTTTTTAGAAGATGGGCTATTTCTGAGAGAAAACAAACCCCAATAAAGCTTTTTAGAGAAAGCCAACTAAACAAAGGTCATACATAAATCATTCTGCACTGTCAGTATATGCTTTAGGTATTTTTTTCTTCTGCACTCAAAGGGACTAAAATATAGTATATTGTGTATAATCGTGTACTTTCCTCATAAAAACACTTCTTTATTAGCAACTCAGAGAATCTTGAATGGAGGAGAGTATTAGAGTAAAAAAATATGTTTCACAATGCATAATTTTCATACTTTATTGGTAGATACAGTCTCCTCCCAATCTTAGAACATATGATTTCACCTTTTCCAGTGATGATTGTGTTCTTTATGTTTCATTCTATGAATGTTTAAATCTGTACTCCTATGAATAATTAATTTACACTTCAGTATTATTAACTTAAATATCTTTCAGATTCCTTAAGGGACACAACTGATGTGTATGAGAATTAAAAACAATCTCCAAGTATTTTGGTTCATCCATAATATACAAACTAGAGGAGCTTTTAGTGCAAAATTAATGGAGCTTTCTTTTCTAAGCACCTCATTTTCTCTTATGTCTCTGGACCAACAACCATTGTGAACATTAAAACATTAGTTTGTTACAAACTGTCTGGAACTCTAACCTGTATTTTATACCTAATGAACTCTATCTAATGACATGTGACATTCTGACTCAAGTTCAAATGATACCCAGAAAAACAGAAAGACTGCCCAAAGTGATAGACATTCCAAAAAACCTACAACAAGCTAGAAAGAAGGAAAAAAGTACCTTTTGTAATTACTTGGAGATGAAGGCAGGTAAAGATGTAAGGCAGACAGTTAGGTGCAAAACAAGGACAAATTGCAACTGTAAATTATATCATTTTGACTATGATTATAAAAATATGTGTGAACTCCCAGTAATTTGTGAAATACTCTCGCATTGTACAGCAAAAATCTCTGTGAATTTCTGCCTGACTCAATGTTTAAGTGTTATATAGTGCTGTTAGGGGTATTCCCTTAACGAGATGGAGTGAGATGCAAAATTTAACAGCTACAGATGATAGGGAGAGAAGTTTTACTATTTCTAGATTCCACAGGATTACTGTTTGGCCTATTTAATTTGAAACAACAAAAGTTCAAATAAGCATAATACTTCTGCCTAAATAAATGTCAATCAAATCAAATACTAGATTTCACAGCTAATACTGGAGCTTAATATTATTGACAAAATACATCAAGGTATCACGTTGGGTCTTGTGTTCTCCCACAAGCATACTCTGATCATGTCCAAAAGCAAGCCTGTGTCAATGGAAGATGAAACACACCCAGCAGCTAAGCAAAACAACAGCAACAGACTGACACATTCTGACAAATCAGTACCCTTCTCCTTTTTTTTTTTTTCTTTTTTTATCTGAGCATTGCAGAAAAAAAAAAAATAAAAGCCAGTGGCAAATATTATACTAAGCTGTTAAATAACTTTAAATTCTTCTCTTAGAGAGAAAGAAGGGTCCCAGTTATATACAGAGAAATTTACCAAAGGACAGAGACTGCAGAAACTATATTTCAAGACTCTGATCAAGGAGACAATAAATTTCCCCTACTATACACCTTTATGTGATATTAAGAAACTGAATTTGGGAGATGCAAGGTATATTTATTGTAACTAAATCAAAATAAATTTGGAAGATCCTTTTAAAAATCTTGATCTAATCTCAAGGCACTTTTCCACAGCTACTTCATCAGGTCATGAATTTCATCAGGCAATCTCAGTGCTGGTAATAACAGGCCTGTGGCATGTGGAATTAAAGCCTTTGTGCTTACTCATTTGGGGAATTCCACTATTTCTTTAGTAACATCCATTTTCAAAATTCTGCATTTGGGATTTATAACATTTAAGCCACAGGACATTACTGCACAGAATAAGAAAAAAAAAAGCCAAAAACTTTTGAGCAACTTTCTGGGAAATAATTTTCATGGAGCAGAAAATAGAAGATACAGTCCAGGGGATTTAGATGCAGAAAAATTATTAGCACAATTTAGCTATGAGAAGGATTCTGAAATTATTTTTCTGTTTTGTTTTGGTTTTTTTTTTTTCTCAGTATTGAATTTGCAATGAAATTTACAGACTAGCCCTACTTCAGTTCCTACATAATTCCATGGCAGAAAACAACTGGCTGTATTGAGACCAGAATCAGACATTAAATAGATGCTACCAGTCTAGCTCATTTTAGGAAACAATTAACTAAATGGACTATTCTATACACACAGAGAATACTTAAGCTCAGCTCATTATTAAGCTGGTTCACATTAAGAACAAACAAAGCTCCTTTAAAACTACAAAGGACTGTTATCCATTCATTAACAGATGGATGTACAATGCATCACTTCTTTGAACTTACAGAAACAATTCATCTTTCCTAATGCATTTGGGACAACAACATGGTTACCCAGTTAGAGCAGGGCATAAATGTGGTCTGAGAGCCACTGGGAGAAGTCAGAGCATTTAATACCACTCAGAAGAAACTCAGCACATCCTGTGTTGAGATCCTGAGCCTCCCGACAATATCCTCAGTGGAAATGAGACCAACACATCGTATTCAAAACAAAGATATACAAAGATGTCACCAAATGCTTGTTCTGTTCCTTCCTTACTTTCTCAATTAAGGAATTTACTTTCTTGATGTCAATTACTAAGCACTGTTACTATTTGCTGTTGGTACACAATCAGACACTAGAGAACTCCTGTGGAAAAATTAAAACCATTGTTTGTTATGAACTTATTCTTTTCCTTAACAACATGCTAAGGCTACCTAACACCATGGACAAAACAATTAACTACTGCAACTGGGCATAGGAGCAAGTGAAAAACTGTCAAACATATCCCATTGGTGAAAATGGGAAGTGCTAAATTGAGCCTGCTTTAAAGTATCTCTCTTCAGCTAAGCTGAGGTGCACTGGTGTAAATACATTTTCAAGTGGAAACATTGAAATATTCCTACTGATTTTCTGTAGGAAATCTTTGTTAAGTAGTATGCTAAGCATTCTTTTTTCTAGTATCTGTTCTTATCTGCTCTTCTGTATTGTTATCACAGTGAAGTGATGCCAAGTAATTTATTCAGGGTCCAAAATGGCCTTGTTTATCCTAAAACTTGTCTTCCTGGCATATTATTCTGAATCCTATCTATTGGCCTCAGTAGTGTCTTTCACTCATTTGACATATGTGCAAAACTGCTTTTCATTGCTCATGCTGAAATCTACAGCTATGCTTTAAAAAAAAAAAAATAGCTAAAGCAACCGAGAAATTCAACTTCAAAGATCAGGGAAAATATGAAAATAATTAATTTATTTTTTAGAAAGGACTCAAAGGGTTATGCCATTTCACATGCCCTCTGACTCTCTCCACAAGAGAAACCTCTTTTCCTCCCTCATTTGTAAACTGCTGTACAGATCTCCTTTATGGATCACATATCCAACAGAATTGCAATATGCAGTCTTGCTTATCTGAAATCTGGTTTATGCACTGCCAGGACAACAGGATGTAGCAAGAGGAACTGTGACTGAAGCTGGAACAAAAATACCTCCTTTATCCTCAACATCAAATTCTAAAGTATGGTTGATTATCCAAAACATTGGCAGTCTCTCTGAAAACTATCCTGAATTTTTGTAGTGATGTCAATAAAATGCATTTGAGTATTTCCACTTCTGGTGCTGCACAGTGATGGATCCAGGATGCAGAGTTTCTCCTCCTTTATTTTGTCTTTTAATTTCTTCCTTTCTCTCTAATCCTCCTTGTTTAACTCTTTCTCAAATGTACTTTGGTCATTTTTTCAGGGTGCTGGTGCAGAGTGACTGCAGGGCTGACCTGTGCTGCAATCCTGCAGGGAATGGCTGAGCTCCTCAGCCAACCTGCTGCCCCTGTGGCAATACATTTAAGCAAGGCCAAAAGCATTGCTCCCCACTCAAGTTTGTTTTTTTTATTAAAAACAGTTTCATGATCAGTAGCAGATTTGAGAAATTTTTCATTTTATTTTCAATATAAAAATACTGAATGTTTGACAACAAGCTACACAAGAATTCTGCAGTTCTTCAACAGACTTCAAACTCTTCCAACACCTGTTCATTTTTAAACTAGATTCTGCAAATCACTCTTTTGTGCTATATTTTTCTCATCTGAAAGACAAGATTCATTGTTCAGTTATTTGAAGTGGTTATTTTGTCCGTCATAAACGTAAAAAGAAGATAAAACTATTCATATTTTTAGAATTGTAGAATCCCAGGAATATTAAGGTTGGTAAAGATCTCTAAGTTCTAAGATCATCTGAGTCCAGCCTTTGACTGAATACCACCATAGCCACAAAATCATTCCATGAATGTATCTGTGAAGCTTATTTTGGTTGTCGTATGTTGAATTTTTCCTAATTATCATGCATATTACAAGGCAAATATGTAAAAAGTGCACGATATTGTGAACTTACATTACCTCTTCCTAAAAAACATATAAAAAAAAATTCAGCCAGGTACCATGTGCAATTTGGTCATTTGCTGTGCAGAAATTACTTTGGATATCTAGTTGGTTGACTATTTGTGTATGCAAACACTTGGAGCAATTTCTTGAATATTGAATGTATAAGACACACAAAGAAAAGCACCTCTTAAAAATAGACCCTAGGGTTCAAAAAATGATAGAAGGCCAATATTTATTATTTTTTTGATAAACAGTCTTTGATAAACAGAGCAAACTGACTGAGAAAGCACCTCTTTCAATGAAGGTAGGGAATGTAGCCTACTTGCAGAGGCATTCACAGCCACAGCTATAGGTTCCTGTTTGTGCAGAGGCATCCACAGACATGGCTGTAGTTCCTGTTTGGAAAACATCTTTATTGAAATCCTGGCCCTTTCCTGTCACTGTTCAGCGAAGTGCAGAAAATAACTGCAGTAACTATCTAACTTACTTTCATCTGTGTTGCAAAGGTCATATGATTGCTGTTGCCCTGTCCAATTTCTAGTGCAGGTGAAAACTGTTTATTAAAAAATATATATTCTCTACATTTCAAATTTTAAAAATTTATATTACTGCATATAGAAAAAAAAAATCTAAAATAAACATCTCTTAAAACTGCTATTAGTATTGGTGTTCTATTGAAGTAATTAAGAATACTTTGATGTACATTTGTTTAATATACATATACACAATATTTTTAATATTGTATCCTTGTTTTGTTACAGCTCTCTTTTCATTAGTAAATTATTCTTTGACTATAGTCTTCCTTTTAATTCTTTCAGTCTTATTAAAATATTTTGTTTTATAATTTCTTCACTATCAAATTGTATGTGAATTTCTTATCAATTTTTGATGCATATCCATCTGTTGTCTCTATTTTTCCTGTGTGGATAGTACCAACGGCATTTTAGCATTTCTTTTCCTTGTATACATTAATCTTTCAAAAATATTCTAAGTAATCAAAAGCTGTAGGTTTTTAGAAAACACTTTCAGCTCAAGGAAAATCTGCTCTGCAGAATCTGTATAAAACATGCAATGGAGTTTTTGGCTAACACCAGTGAAAGGGTAACACTGTACATGAAACTCAGGAAATTGAGAGACCTCTAACAACACCATGGATTGATCTGGGCCTTATGTGGATGGTTTTCATGCACTATATCACCACCAAACACTTTCAAAGAGCACTTGGCTCCTCCTGGAAAATCTTCCACATGAGAGCTTGTCCACTGTATCTCTTCAGATTACAAGTATGACAATAACAGACCTTGCACTATGATGCAGCTTCATGATGACATGGTATTTTCTGATCTGTCCCACAATATATATATAAATAGTGACAACTCAGGCAATCAATGTTTTATCTTTACCAAATGAACACATATTTTTTTTAAAAAAAGTAATAAAAAAAATAAATAAATAAAATAAATCTCCATTTGGATGGGTTTCCCTCTTCCTAACTGCATTGAGCATTTCAATTCATTCTGATTTTGTCCAAATAACTAAACTGACTGAGACACTATAAAGTGTTCCCATGGCCACATGGTTATGATCCCATATGAAGAAATAAATAGACAGACACAAAAGAAGCAAAATAAAGACCTGTAAAGACATCAAATCTAGGCTTGCAGCCAGGAATCTCTGGAATGTTCAAATTCCCCCTAATGCTCTGTAGGCATCAGCACAGGCCCATGAAGTACTGCACAAAACCCTTCCTCCACATGATGAACATTAGGTCTTTACTGAGCAGTTAAATGTTTATTTCCTCAGCACTTTGAGACTACAAAAGCATGTGTAAATTTTCTTGAATCCAGTTCGAGAGTTGCCCCTTCCCAAAGGGAGTTAACATAAAAGCAGTGAGTTCCATGAATTCATGGAGCAGTGGTGTGTTCTGCACCATGGAAAGATAAGAAAATTGGGCATTTTTAGTTACTTTAAAAAATAGTAATTTTCTTGGTTAGAATTGAAAAACTTTCTCCTTGTATTGAGAAAAAAGTATTCCGTTGAAGTATTCTATATTTAAACTGTAAATATTCTAACAAAGATGGGACAAGTATAAAAAAACCCCACAATTTCATTAATACATGCATCTGCCTATGTAATATGATACAAGAGATCCTTGATACATCATCTTTAAAATCAGGCAGGTATATAGAAGGCACTAAACAACAAAAAAGGGTGAAAAAGGTTTAATAGGTAGGTGCATTATGATAGGAGGTGAGGATATTTGCTTTGTAGTAGTTATCATTTTCTCTTTATAAATAATAGTGGAAAACACCAAGTTGGAATGTAGATTGTCTCTCTCAGAGGCCTGCATTTATACAGATTATGCCAACAAGTGATCATGGTGCTTGGAAATATAACAGGACATGTGAGGAACATAATGTTCAAATTAGTTAAATCTCCTTTTGCATTGACCAAAACCTACTTCTTGATATTTCTCTTTCAATTTCTTGTCCCCCTTTGAAGCACCCTTTGCGAAACTGTCATATTTTCTATGACACTTTGCTAGCTTAAATCTGACAAACATGTGAGCCTCTAATCTATTCGAAAGTTCAGTAATGCTGTACAACTCTCTCCATCCCCCAAAAAATCTTTGATATTATATGTCATACTCTTCCCTTTTCTTCTATACTTTTGCAGCCTCTTTTAACATTTCATTAAAAAAAACCAAACCTCTCTCCATCCCCCAAAAAATCTTTGATATTATATGTCATACTCTTCACTTTTCTTCTATCCTTTAGCAGCCTCTTTAACCATTTCATTAAAAAAAAAAACCACAAAAAACAAAACAAAAAACCCAAAAAAACCAGTGACTGTGGACTATCTTTTTCCCTTTAATGAAATTGTGAAAATTTTTTGAAAACATGAATTTTTCTAGGAATAGACAGAATATGAGTTTAACAGCATTTTCAAGGTTCTTTTCCCAGCTGCACAGTATTTCCTATCACAAAACTGTGTTGCCTTTCCGACAATAGCACAGATTTTAGAACAGGAATCTCCTTCCTGGAGAAGACCAAGGATCCTACAGATCCTATAGAAAAATTAAAGATTTTTTCCCACAGTTGTTGGCAGTTTATCATTGGTATCCATCTTGGCCCACGAGAGGAGAATAAAGAATTATAAGGTTTGTATGCATATATTTTTTCAATAGGTTCACATATAAACCTGTGGAAATGGTCCAGGACAGACTTATCTTTCTCCAGGCAAAACAGACCAACCACTGCAATGAAATCAGAATAATTTTGGGGTTTTATTCTACTTGCCTACACTTGTCACTTTACCACTTCCAATATGATGCTTCACCGTCTGCCTGAGTGGTGAGCAGATTATTTTAAAAACTACAGAACTGCAAATATGTCTGAATCATCAGGTTCTCTGTAATGACTCAAGCACTCTCTGAAAATCAAAAAGGGCAGAGTAGAGTAAACTCAACTACCTTTCTTAATTTTTACCCCCAAAATATATAGGGTATTAAATAAGCAGGGAATGGAGGCTATAGGCCTTGATAAATAAAAGTTACAGATAATCCAAGAGAAGGTATGACCTTTTTCACCGAAATTTCTAGATGCAGGCAGCAAAAGCACTGAAGTCAAGTGGGGAAATTATGAATAAGCCAAAGCCATAAACACTTATTTCTAGTTTCATTAACCCAGGTAGATATTCCTGGCAAAGCATGAAGATTAGAAAACTCCAAATAAAGTAGCGATGGATTCACCTGGTATAAAAAATAATGTGCACTTACATGTATAATTTTGTGACTTGTGAACTATGGCATGTCTATGAGATCACTTAGCAAATTTTCAGCTAAAGGAAGCTTCTAAGTCTGTTTTCAATGTGAAAATAAAATAGAAGTCATTATCATTCACTCTTTTTGACCAAAAAGCTTTTGAAGAGGAGGCAGTAACAAACTATGTCCACCAGGATTATCCAAAATCAACCATGAAAAGTCTATAGTTGATATTGAAGGAACACAGAAATTAGTACTCTGAACATTTTTTTTCTAGGTGTAATAAAAGATTTAATTTCCTTTAAACCATGACCTTTTTGCTAGAAAGAATTGTGGTATTTTATATTTACATTATTTATATGAATTATCACTATATCACCTGTATTTTCATATTTCTGTCACATCCATAAATTCATATGCAGATATGTTTCTTTCCATATGTAAATGAATGCCACAGCCCATGGCAGGGAAGTTGGAATAGATGACCTTTGAAGGTCCCTTCCAACCCAAACCATTCTGATTCTATGATTTTATAACTAAAGATAGGAAAACATTAACAAGAAAGTAAGAGGAAAAAATAAAACAGTTAATGAATAAATGAAATGTACAGTAAATGGAACAGTGACATTACAGTTGTAAATAAAGGGGGATGTCAGAGTGAGGACATTAAACTGATGGAAACCACAATATACAGAAATACAACACGTGAAATTGGCTGTGTCAGTAATTCTCAAAGTGACATTTATTATGCCTCTGAAAACCTAAAATAATCATGTGCCTCCCTTGAATCTTCATAATTCATGAAACCAAATTTCATGGTTTTGCACACATATGCAGTGTGTGCAATTCAATGTAATCCTATGTGCAGATGCAGTATGTACTCATCCTACCACTTATCCTGTCTCTCTGCCTTCTCCACACTGCACATTGCATGAAATCTCTGAGACCAGAAGAATTTGAAGTGCCCTGATGAGTCATGTCAGAACCACAGGTGGAAGCAAGAAAGGGTGAGTAATTAAAACATTTCCTCCTGATTGCAGTAGTTTGGGACAGTTCATACATAAACAAGATACTGAAGCTGTTCAAAGGTCAATGAGGTTCTTAAGACAATATCTCACTCTTGTAATACACTCTTTGTAGGGGAAATAGAAGAGGACCTGTCCTGCTCATTTCAGGGTCATACCACCTCTGTCTACATATGCATACTTACAACAAATGGACACTCTAGGTGAGGCCACCCCAGCACAGTGCAGACCAGGACAATCCCCTCCCTTGCCTGGCTGGTGCTGCTGTGCCTGATGTCCCCCAGGACATGCTTGGCCCTCCTGGCTGCCAGGACACTGCTGACTCACATTCAATTTTCCCTCAACCAGGACCCCCAGGTCCCTTTCCCTGGCACTGCTTTCTATCATCTCATTCCCCAGTCTGTCTGTACATCCAGGGTTGCCCCATCCCAGGTGCAGAATCAGCACTTTGCCTTGTTGAACTTTGTATGGCTGGTGATTGCCCAGCCCTCAGATTTGTTCAGACCTCTGCAGGGCTTCTCTGTCCTCAACAGAGTAACCATCTCCTCCCAATTTAGTGTCATTGACAAACTCAGTATGCCTTCAAGTTCTGTGTCCAAGGTGTTTGTGAAAGTGTAGAAGAGTGGGAGTCATGTGAACCCCACTAGTGACTGGCCACCAGGCTGATGTAACCCCATTTATTATAGTCTCTTTTTGTTGTCCCCCACATTTCTGGGCAGCTTCAGCCCCGAGGGTTCTCATTAGCACTCAGTTCACATCAAGTTCTGGCATGCCACCTGCTACTTATCACTGGCAATTGCTTATCACTAGTTTTGTCCTTTTTCCCCTTCCAATCTAGTCTAAAACTCTTTCAATGAGCCCTAGTAGCTCCTGTGCTAAAGTCCTTTCTCTCCTTTGAAAAATGCGCTCCATGTCCTGTAAGTGAGCATATGAGAGTTATTTTGGATTCAAGCTGCTGCAAGATAAGAGGCTAATATATGCCTTTGATCTCACTTTATGCTTGTGTTCTCTGATATTTTGCTGATGACAAAAATAAAAAAAAAATTCCAGGTAATAAATCTAACTTTGAATGGTATAGGGCAAGGCTAAGTAAACTTTCTCTCTGGTGGACATGGTAGGATTAAGAAAAAGACTCTAGAAAATCCCACAGTAATCAGCAGGTGAACAGTGACATTTCTGGAGTGTCTCAGCTTTGAGGTTGACAGCAATGGCCAATGAGAAAACCAGGCCATTAATAGTGAAACATCCAGAAAACAGCAGCCAACAATAACATCTCTCACGACAATGCAAATATGAAAATGATAGATATTCAATTGTCTTTGCTCACTGCCTCTGTCACTCAGATACAGGGATTAGATCATGAAGAAAGTGAAGGAACTTCTAACAGTGAATATGTAATATCGTAAAGCCATCTAATTACAGATAAGCTGGGAATGTACAATTTAAAGCAGTAAATGACTGTGGGTGTTATAAAGGGCTGGGCAGACATCACTTCAAGACATCATCAAAGGCTCCATTGCGATAAGATTGAGGAGAAATGCTGGTGCAGTCTTAGGGAGAATAGGAAAGGATTGAACCCTGCCATTATAAAGTATAACCTTTGACCTAACACCATCTATTCTCCTTGGTAAAGATATTTTCACTAGATATGTATGTCAAATCATGAATTAAAATGGTCCCTGTATCATTTTGATTTATTGACTAGAAATACAGCATAATAAAATTTGATTTTGCATACAAAAACAGTTTTTGATTTCATATACTTGGTATGTTTATAAGCTTAACTGTCATTTCTTTCATGATTTTACTCAGTATGTATTACTCATAATAGACAATTGCCCATTGTACCAAATGTAGGTAAAGCCAAGTAGAATCATCAGTGTGTTATAGTGAGTGGACTTTTCTCCCATTATTTTCAAGTGGGCCAAGTTTTCACTCAATAGGCAAGGAAAGCAACTAAAAAATATTCAAGCTATAGCTTATAAAAAAGAAGGAAATGCAGCATTTAAGAAAATATCTGTTATAAATTTTTGATATTTTTAAATAGATTGTCAATAGCGTGAATAGTGTTTCACTAAGTTGTGGGAAAAATAAACAATACATGTTGTTTTACATTATCTAAGATCTTGACTGTTTAATAGTGCAGTGTTTTGCACAGGAAATGGCTAATTCAGAGGAATAGATGAGATTAGTTTATTTGCATTTAAACTCCTGCCAAATTTTCTGTTGTGGACCCTGAACCCCTTGAAAGGGAAAAAAAAAATCAAAGAAATCAAAAATATACAAATACTGCCAGAATATAAAGCTTTGGTTGTAAACCAAGATTAAGCAAGAATAAGCAAATAATACCACTGCTTGAAAAAGCTTACATTACAAGCCATTCCAATTGTTTTCCAAAATGTTTACCTAAATTAGTTGAAAGGCCACAATTTTATAGAACAAGAAATTTTAATTAAGACTTGTGCTTGAAGTGTTTCTGCAATTACTCCCCTTGGTTCCATTAGGATGTAACCTCAATTAAAATGCACTGTTAATATTACAAGATAACACTTGCTGGTGGCACAAAATTGAAGATATTGCCTCCATGTAATTTTAGATTATTCCTTGCTGTGAGGTTTTGCAATTATTTTTTGTCAATAACTCTTTTTTCTATTCTCTTGCCAACTAAATATTTTTAATCAGTATACCCAAACATTGTGCCTCTGAAAAGAGGCAACTTCTACGAAATTAAATATCTTTTGCACCCTAGAATTCAGTTAAAGCTTTTTGTTATTCATTTGTGCTGTACAAAAATAACAAGTGAAAAATTAATAGGGTCACAAGATTCTTTGACTTTAGGAAACAAACATTGTAACAGTGAGGAGAAAAATCCCCAGGATTTAATCTTTTCAATTTAATTGACATCATTAGTCCTTTCTCAAGTGATAATGTCCTTTGAAGGCATTTATCTTCCCCACTGGGACTCTCTGTCCATTGTTGAGTTATGCATAGGAAATAAATTTACCACATTAGGGTCTTTTCATGTGCATTTTTTTATCTGTATTTTTAATGCCTTTCTCTCATTTAATAGGGTTATGCAGAATCATAATTGTTCAGTATTCCTTACATTTGATAGTATGTATTGTGTTTTCAATCACAAGTATGTAAAACTTGTGATTGAAAACACAATTTTTAATGGTCAAGTAGGTTTTAGAACAAATTCCTGTCATATGGGGAGGAAAAAGGCACAGTTATTTCAACAACTAATAAAAATAGCGATTCTAAATGCACAAGAAACACCACATAAGCACACTGTCGTTTGTTGGAGGATTTTTTTTTTTGGAGAGAGAAAAAGTAACAATTCTATTTTTCTATTCTACTTACAAGTACTTTCTTAAGAATATATAAAAATTTGATGCACTCTATCCTTTTGCATAAAGCAAGTACCAGAGCTTCAGATTCCCCCAATTCCATTTTATTTTAAAAGATGCATCTAAGGAATGACTAAGTCTTTGAATTGTGGCCAATGGTTTGCAAATATTTAGTATCATATTTTCAAGTATTTATTAGATTAAAACTAAATCAGAAATAAGAATTTATTTAGATTTAGATTTAACTGCCCAAACCTTTTAAACATTGTCCCAAAGCCTGCTACCACATTTGTATAAAATTCACACAATTCACCCCAGTATTCCTGTTAAACTCAGACTGTCCAACTCTCTGTGAAAACCTTTGAAGAGTCTGAAGTGCTCCTTTTTATCTGCGAGGGCTCTCTGGGTTAGGGAGTGCACCTTGTGGATATTAATGGCTCATCATGAGATGGTGAGGGTTTCAAAGAGACAGGACCAAGTCAACTCTTGAATAAAGTATTTTAGCTCAGAGCCTGACCCTAGGAAGGAGGATGATTTCCTCTGAAAGCTGATCCAGGGGAAGGAGGCAGCAGAGCATGTCTCACACAGCCAGAAAGGGTGGACATTTCCTCCCCTGCACTTCTCTTCTAAGTGTTTGTGAGCAGCTGCCACACACCCCAATCTCCTCTGCCTGGTCACTTTCTCTGAGCTGGAATGAAGAAGTCACAAAACAGTCTCCTGACAAATCTCACTAGCTATTGTCTCTGACATTGTCTCTGACATGTCTCTGACATGTCTCTGTCATTCCAAAGGGGATGGAGAAAATGCTATTGGGAAATTAGTGTGCGAAACAGTCAAACTTCAGCACATTCGCAGAGTCACAGAATGGTTGGGGTTGGAAAGGACCTCTAGAGGTTTTGGGGGAGTATGAAGGAATACTTGAAACTTTCTTTGGCATTAAGCGGGGAAAATAAGTAACAGAAACATTTTGGGAGGCTATGACTTTTTAGTGCTTATATTTCTGTTGCTAAGAAGGGTCTTTTTTTTTTTTTTTTCTTGCTTATGTTTAAATTGAAATTAAACAAATCATCTGTCTCGCTTTTCTCTCGGGGAAAATAAAATTCAGAAGAATATTAGCTTTCAAGTTCAAGGCAATGCTTCAGCACAGCAGTTAAAGCTACCTCATCTTCCTGAATTATATTGCAATGCAAACTTGAAGTACAGAGATAGTCAAGCAACAGGTACAATTGTGTCATGAAAAACAGTGGCATGAGAAGAAATAAAAATATATTTTGCATGTGAGGGTTTATTTGGATGGTGTGAGCAATTACATATTAAGGAGATGTAATGCTCACCATTAGATGAAACAGTTGTGTGATGCACTCTCATGGGGCCCACAAAGACACCAGTGTCTAAGGGAGAGCTACCCTTCTGAAAAATCTGAAGCACATGTATTGTGCAACTGTTTGGCCTCAGAGGACAAACTGTATCTAATTAAAAGCAAAGCACATATGATGGACACAAGAGGAACTCAGCACCATCTGCTCTACTACTGATTAAGTCCTTTTACATGAACACTGTTTGCCAATGAAAACATAGCCTTTTTGGGAAAAAAAAACCCAAAACAGTACTCTCTCTTCTGACAAAGCTAAAGCCCTATTGAAGATACTGAGTCATACATCTTGGTAAGGTTATCCTTCTTAATGGGCTGCTACATGACTAGTAGGAATTTTACTAGGCAGATAGTACAGACTATTAATTATTTCAAGTTGATTGTGAGTTTCAAAAAGATGTATATCAATTATATTGATACCTTTGTAAATAAAGCCCTAAAAATAAAGTTATGATTTCTATAGAACTTTCTATACACAAAATTTATATATATATCTATATATATATACACACACAGGTATTTGTGTAGGTACTAGATAATAAGTATTGCTATGACTGGGCTGCCATCTTTTGAATAGTGTAATAAAGTCCAAGACAATGCTTTAAAAAGTGATTTTAACTTCAGGATTTTAAACTGAACTATTCTGGTACAATTATTACCCAGGTGATTATATTCTGTCTAAATTGCTCTGCAGCTGGATGGAATATACTACCCACTTTCCACACTGCAAGGAACAGACTGTGCTTCCCATTTTAAACCTGTGAAATGTGTTAGCTAAAAACCTTTCCTAGCTTAGAAGCAGATTGAAAGGCTGAGGTAACATTTGGAGAATATTTTTTACATATGTCAGGGAAAATATTCAATTATCAAAAACAGACAAGCTATGACTTTTTAGAATCCTAGCATGTCCCTGCTTCTATCCTTCATGGCATCATACAATTTGGTTTGTTTCCTAAAACATCCATGCTGTACATTTCCAGTTAGCTTGGTCTATTATGATAGATTGAAGTCCCCAGTGAGCCTTTGCTGCCTTTCTCCTTCCTTTTCAACATATAAACTTAATTACCTGAATTAAAGCAGCTTTCCTTCCCTGATTAGTTAAAAATTGGCAAATTCCATCAAATTGTTCTTCCTCACATGATATAAAAAATAGGGGGAAAGGAGTCTGCTCTCTGCAGACTTAGCTACTTCTGAACTACAGTTCCCAGTCTTTTATAGCTAAGATGTTAAGTGGTTTTCCCTCTCAGATCACAAAGTGTCTGCTTCCTCAGGATCCTCTGCTGAACTTTCCCAGGCAGTAGTTGACAGCTCAGGCACTCACAGCATGACACGACAAAAACCAGCTACACAAACAGACCACAAGAGCTCTGAAAAAAAAATTCTCCTTTCAAATATCAGGAAATCAAGTCTCATACTATAGCTGTTTCTTTGTCTCTGCTTTTATTAGTAGTATTTTGCTTTCTGCCTCACAGATTTTTTAATTAGATCTACCAGTTATGATTAAACAGCCAATGCTAAAATGCTTTACAAGTTCCTCATGTGTTTACCGCATACCAAGAAACAGATTTTTTTTTCCTTTTGTATTTAATGGCATACTCTACATAAATACACAATTCTAAGAGGGATATTAAATGGAACCTATACAGTTACGTATGAAAACAACTGCAGTCTAAACTAATGCCAAGGAGTAATTACAGCCTAATTGCCTTGGCTTGTTTGGCATGTCATAAATGTTTTTACAATGGTTCTTAGAACAAACTTCTGCAAGTTGTGGAGAAATTACTACAGCCTGTTAAGGCCTTCCTAAAACTGGATCCATATTCTACCATCTGCAATGTTCAGAAGACCTTTCTCTGAGCTGTAAATGCCATTTGTCTGCTGGACAAACTACTTGATCTAATACTTATATTACATTTCAAAAAACACGCCGGTGTATGATAGTAGTTAAAAAATGCTGTTCTTCAAGGAGTTAACTTTTCCAGCATGAATACTAAAACCATTAGAGATTATATAGGATCCATTCACTTGTTTCTTAGGGATTTAGCATTAAACAAAGGACCGGTGCAACCTCTATGAAATATTCTTCTGTAAACCAAAAACCTGTCACATAAAAAAAGTTCAGTAACTCTGATGCTTATGAAGGACAAATCCCACATATTTAGTTACTTTTCTACGTGCAGCTTGTTCAAGGAAACAGGATTTTTTAAATCTGTGTGAGAGAAAAGAATGTAAAGGAAAAGGATATTGACAGCAGTCACACTGTTTGTTGTAGGAGAGCTAGAGGTAATTTTGTTGCCAAGGAACAAAGTGTGAATTGCACAGGACACAGGAAGAAAGTGTAAGTATATGCTGCAAACTTCTTCACCAATGAATCTTTTCTGCAGACCTTAGGCAATGGGGTTCCTTTTCATGATGCACTAGCCCTGGAGGTACTCTCAGGAGATGTTGAGAAGAGAGGAGAGTATTGTTGGGTACCACATATTGCTACACACAATGGCAGAGAGGATTTTCATTAAAGGCAGACACTGTCATACCACTTCACATAACTTGCCCAGAAAAGGAAGAGCTTTTTTTTTTTTTTTCCACCATTTTCAGCCATTTTTCTGTGTCCCAGGGGACTTCTAACTAAACAGAAGGAGAAAAGATTGGAAATGAGTGTGACAGCAAAATAATAATTGCATTGAGTATAGGTACAGAAGCTATCTATCCAAAGATAAAAACTTGGCACACATGAATTTTGGCATAGAAATTCTTCTGCCCTGACAGTTCCTTACACCAGTTCAACCATGAATCAAACAGCAGCAGTGATCATCAGCTGATGACAACTGAAACCAATAGTTACAATGTATTGATTTTAACAAACATTTTTATTGCATAGCATCCTGCGTCCCCAAGCTGGCAGGGACATTTTCAGGGCATCTAATTTAAAGAATTCTGAAAGAAATCCTCTTGGGACAATACATTTATATGTCAGTAATATGTGCATATTTAATGTAAAAGAATTATCTTTTCCCTAAAATCCTATCATTCCTACCAAAAATGTTGATCTGCAAAAATTATAATTTTATTTGGTGATCATTGCAGAATCTTTAGTAAGTTGATTGCTTTACTTTTGTGTTTAATATTTATGTTAGATCAAAAAAACAGTTCCCCTGTTTTTCATTTCTACAACCCTACAATTTTTATCAAGTGTTTTTAGGATTGTTACTTTGTTAAAGTGATGGCAAAACAATAAAAAGGGATGGATAAGAGTAAATTGCTTTTTCTCTTTAAGTTTACTGCTATTCAGTTTTTCTCTGGATATATCCATTTGAGAATGTCAGATAGTCTTAAAACCACAGACAAAGCTCATTAATTTGACAACAAAGAAATTGTTTCCAATATTCTGATGCTCTTAAGTATACCTAATAGCTCAACAGCCAAGAGAAAACAATACTGAAATTAACACTGTTTGTCATCTACTATGAAAATCCAAGCATACCTCAAAGTGTTAGATTTCTTGCTTCAGTTTTATGTTTAAATTACAATTTAATTATTCAAAAGTGCTCAAATTCTTCAACTCTGTGGCTAAGTTCCCAAGCAATTTCAAGGATTATTTAAACAAATTGATTTTCTGAAATTCTGATTTTCAGACTTGCCCATGGGGAAAAAAAAAAAAGTGGCTATTTTCAATTTGAAATTGGTACATGGCATATGTTCCATTCAGGAGGCAATAAAATCTGCCACTACACAATAATTACAGACCTCTGGATAAAGACAAAGAAAGAAAAGGATTTAATTTGATTAGTCTCCAACTTTATTCATTTAACTCATCTGGGAACTATCCAGCAATAATTCTTCCAATGAAGGTCATAATTCTTCTTTAATTGTTTCCACCTGGTACAGTACTGTCATCAATCCCCTGTTCTCCACCTTTCTGTATTTGTCTCTCAGCCCATCACTCATGCCTTCCCAGCCTTCCCTTGCACTACCATTAAGGGGCAAGGGAAAAGAGGTTTGGATTATTTTTGTTGCGACAAACCACAGAACCTCCAGGTTGGTTTCCTCCACCGGTGGGTGCTTTCCCTGTGTTCAGTCCCTATTTCTGTTTACACCTCCTAAGAATTAATTCCTGCCCTTTTTCTGCTACATGCAGACATGCTGAGCTTTTCCTTACAACCTCTCCCAGACCCCAGGATTCTGTGGAGTTGACTTTTCTGACTCCTCCCTTTTTCTGCTCCTTTTATAATCCTCCCTATACATCACCCCCCTGCTCNGTGGACAAAAATCTTCATTAGCAAATAAATGTACAAAGAAGAGAATTAAGTTTCACTAAGTCAAGCATTCAAACATAATCTACAAAGTCAAAATCTCTATACTTAGGCAAAACCCATTGCTTAGCGTGCTAACCCAAGGCGTGCCTTGTTATGTTCCCAGGCATCCTGAGGAGAAAGGGGAAACTGTGGAAATTAACCTCAGCAAAGGTGGCCTCTTACTTCCTTCCAGCACATGGCTTTTATGACTGCAGTGACTTCATTTGGAGAGTCAGAGTCTATAGATGAAATCTGTAAGTGTTCTGTTACTGGCCATTTTTCTCTGAGACTTTTATCGTGTTTCCTCATTGGAACAATCATGAAAGGAATTTTAATTTTGGAACATAAATGCAGTCTGCACATTAGCAAGCATACACACTTTACAGTAAATAGGTGGTGTTAAGGCAGTAAGAAGTAAACATTTTTGAAGAAAACGTAATTTGTTTTCAATCAGAACAGATAAGAGTGATTATTAATGGTAGTGAATATATTTATCCAGGAACACAGACTTGCCTATATAGGAAATTTTGTATTAGTGGAACAGCATTTCTCAGTTTATTGATTTATGTCTAAACTAAATGAGAATATGTTCTATTGCTCTCGAGGTAGATGACATGAGATTGAAGTAGGTATTTTAATATCCTGTTTAATGTCAAGTTAGAAAATGAGGTTCTTCCTCAGCTTTGAGTTTTAGTCATAAAAGACTGATGGTTCAGGACCTCCCAGTGTTTGACCATATACTATCTATTCAAATGGAATGGCCTGACAGCCCCAGGCTGCAAAAATCCTTAGCTGTTTATGGGAAAAATATTTCCTGTCCATTGGATTGTGAAGGTAGCTCAATAATTTGGAATGAATTCATGTAAAGCAATTTGTACGTATTTTTTTAGACATGCTATAGAAAGTGAAAGCCTGGGTAGCATTGCTAATAAGATTTATCTGGTAAGATAGGTTATATAAAAATAAAACACCTAAAGGAGAAATTACTCCTATCAGAAAGGACAACAAAATTGAACTGGGAGCTAGCTTCATGTTCTGGGACAGATACATTGCCTTTCCCTTGCACTTACACTGTTGCTGAAGATAAAAAGCTTATCTATTCACATGAAAGGCCCTTCTCTACCTATAATACTGAAGATAAAATGGATCCTATCATACATTTACAGAACAAAGATCTCACACTTCCTACTGCTTAAGCAAATTTCACACACTATTACTTCAAAAAAACAGATTATCTTGTTGCTCATTTCTGAAATTTTTGCACAACATTACCTGTCACCAAATTGAGCAATAATGATTCTATCATTTTTCTTCACCATTCAATGCCTTCTGGAAACCTTACTGCAGATCATCCTCCTAAAGATACCTTTGATGCCCATGAGTCTTAGCAGTCCTTCTATTAAAAGACTGCCTTTCAGTTCTGTTTGTTTTTTTCAATTTGTTGTATATACACCACATTTTCATCTCAGAGCAAGAAGATGAATGGAAATAAACAATGACACATTTGCAGTAAGAATTTTGTGGCAAAGACCTTTAGCAAGATACTGTGGTTTCAATGAAACCACAACAAAATGACAAACTTCCTTTGTAAATGACAGATCTAATTGTAAAGTTAAAATTATAGTTCCATGTAAAAAAAATAAGTGCTGAAGACACAATATCTCCTGGATCTTGGCATGTGGCTGTATCCCCAACAAAGCGTCCCTATTACTCATGAGTTGATTTACACTTTTTATCTTTGCATAACATGCAGCATTTATTTACCCTTGCATTTTGAGGCATTACAGTTTCTGCTGACATGGGTATTTTCCTAAAATAGAACATTACACCAGTCCCCTGCTAGTTGTTTAAGCCATGTGTATGTTTATTTTTAAATTTTTTTCTTGAACTCTCTAACTGTGAGCAGGCTGAGAATGTAGAATCATGATGAATGAGAGTTTGCTTTATAAAAAAAAAAAAGAGAAATGTAGACGTTTGATGAAACACTGAAAAATTCACAGCCCCCTACCTTGAAAACAAACATTTCCCGTCGAAGAATAGCCAGAGTGTTGAAGTTCCCATCGCAGATGTTAGGCTTGGCTCCAGGATAGGAAGGTTTGTCACCAGTGGGTGGCCGGGGGGGTTTAGGTTGCCTGTCATTCTTTCGTGGGTCTGCTGGAGGGACTGAACGATGTGGGGGCACTGTTGGCAGAGGTCTTGTTGGTGGTGGTATCCTGTCAGGTGGACCTTTGAAAATACAGCAGCAGGATGTAATATACAAACCCACTAAAGGAAACATACACAACAAAAAGCAGCTGTAAGCTGCACAAACCCAACTGTGGCAGGGGGAATGAAAAAGTCACCTAACATACCTTTCTGATGTTAGGAAATCACTGAATTACAGAATATTGTGAGTTGGAAGGGACCCTTTAGAATCACTGAGTCCATCTCTTGGCCCTGCCCAGGACACCCCAAGTGTCACACCATGTGCCTGAGAGCATCCAAACACTTCTTGAACTCTGTCAGGCTGCTGCTGCGACCACTTCCCTGGGGAGCCTGTTCCAGTTACCAACCAGACACTGGTTATAAAGGGTATAAAGAATGACTACCAAAACTAAGGAAAATAATTACTTTTCATTACATCTTCCTCATTTGAACAACATTCCAAAAAACCTTCAAAGGGTACTTAGGCCACCATCAGTTCAGATGAGAAGTAGTTCAAAGCACAATATTTACCAACTGAGTAAGAGCTCTTAGAATCATTGTCTCTCGTACAAATAAAAGAAAAAAAATCCTTTTTCTTTTAAGATCATCATCAGTTAATAGATTTTCAACCTATATCTTTAATCTATACTCATCAATTCCCACATGCATGTATGTAGCATACCTGTTATTTCCTACTGACCAAATTTTTAGATCAAGTAATGTCATGCTCGTTAGAGACATTCCAAGCTTTTTCTAATGTCCCTTGGTACGCACAGGAGCTCCTAAAACTGGACCTCAAATCCTAGTCATGCATATAACACACACACCACACGACCCCTCTGCCATGATTCACATATTTTCTTCAAGAGAAAATCCAAAACTCTGTAGAGCAGTCTTAAAACATTTTTCTTCTTTCAAATATAGTATCTGTCATAATATACAGAGTTTGATGAAATTACTATCCCACCCATAATATCTCTACCTGAAAGTCATCAGGCCATCCTAGACAGATACTGATCATAACCCTAATCACATACTGAATGACTTGAAATGAGTGTACTGAAAATGCCTTTCCCTCTCTACACATATTAGCAACATATTTTTCATGGACAAAAAGATAAGAAGCTTCACTGGATCAGTAAGATTTCTGGAAACAAGATGAATGTTTTAATTTTTGCTCATTCTATTTAGGCCTCTCTTCAAATCACTTAAATAGATAACACACTTTGACTTTAAAAAATAAATACCGTTTGCATGATCAGCTTCAGAAACACTTTTGAATAGTAAGAGAACTCTAAAACTGCAAATATGGCATTTGAATTTCTGAGAATTTTACAAAAAACCACATACTTTATAAAGAACAAGATGGATTATGTAAGGAAATCTTAAACTCGCCAAATGGTTGTCAGGCAATTTAATAAGGCATTTATTTCATTCACAATTTTAAGACTTGTGACATTTATAATTTACAGTTAATAACAGTATTTCAAGGAATACTGCAGACCAAAGTAATTATTTTAATAGGTGTGACATTTTTATTGAGGCATATGATTCCAGATCACATTTTGATTTTAAAGGGAGCAAAGGAATCACTTTGCAGTAGCTCATGTTGGAAAGTTTTTAACCCCAAATCAAAGTTTTTTTATGCCATTTGGTGGTGATGTCAGATATTACTTCCCAGGGGTAACACATTTCTCCTAATGTATAGCCCACAGCTGTTTGAGCTTAGGAGCTAGTTTCCAGCAAAGTATTCTTGTCTAGCTCTTAAGTCTAGACTACCAATTCATGAGGTCATGAGAAACAACCTTCCTTCCAGCTAATCACACAGGAAAAAAACCCAACCAAACAAAACTTGATCAGCCAATCATTTTGAAATGGCTATTTATGCTTTATGAAAATATATTATCTGTTCCTGTTAATATGATATTTTAAAATTCTTGTTACTATTACACCATGGAGGCTGCAGATGTCTAGTTAGCAGTACAGTAGTTCTACATGATTGTAGTTGTCCTTTCTGGTACTAAGGATGAAGAAGGAAGGGCCCTCACAACATTCAACATAAACATGACAAAATTTACACGGGAAAAATTGGGAGTAAAAAATTTAATCCAAGGCAGATTTAATTAAGGAATATTAAGCAAGGCAATTTCAAATTATATTCACTCATACAAAGAGTTAACACAGAGATACAACAGATTTTTCAATTCTAAAAATAAAATCTATTTTTAAAGAAAAAAAAAAAGACTATTTAAAACCAGAAACAAAACCAAAAGTATGTCTTTGGAAATTTAAGGGATAGTAATATGGGAGCTAGTGTTACATTCAACCCATAATCACAATTATGTTATTGACTCTATTTTAAAAATTTCAGTTGCCTTGTTTAATGCAGAATTTATTTGCATCATGTGTATTTTATATCAGGCCATAAAAAACTTGAATGAACATATTTTAAAGAAGTAGGCTTTTCCTTAAGCTATGTAGGGGCTGGTGATATCGTTATTTTGAGATCAATTTGCTATATTTATCATAAGAAAGGGTGTTTTTGGGACCTCAGCTTTTGAGGGAAATTTTCTGTATTAAAACTGATAATCTCAGAAGCAATCAATTCATCCAGTTACATGAGCTTGGACACCTGTGTAAATAATCTCAATTATAATTAAAGGCGTACATTTCTTAATATTTTCATAGTTTGGAATCCTTTTGTATATATTTTCTTTACGGATTTTTAAAACATTTAAAATTACTATTCCAGACAAGTGCAAATTTGAGTACAAGTTGTGAACAGTGAGGAACAAAGCAAGAGCATCCTCAAAACCTTTGGGTGTTTTATTCAGATAGAGACTCTGGCATAACAACTAGTGAAGCCCACACTAATGAACTCCTTTGGAGAGGACCTCAGAGCTATCCTAATCTGAGAAGCTTGCATTGTCTGATGGGAATGTGACATACCATATATCTTCTGGATGCCCTGTAAATCATCATTAGGTAGTTTGAAGTTGTCTGTTTCCATATATTGGTAAAATGGAGCCATGATTGCAGTGGGATCATTAGAGTGCTCCAAGCCCAGAGCGTGGCCGAGTTCGTGCACTGCAACTAGAAAGAGATCATTTCCTGTGAAGAGAAGAAAAGGAAAAAAGACCTTTGAATCCACAAACATATTAACAAAAAAAAGCATACATGGAGGACTCTGCACTTGCAAGACATTTTCACTCTATTTGAATTTCACAGGGTAATGTGTAGTAATTAATGGATCATCGAGGACATCAAGGATAATGTGGCAGAAAAGGAAATTTTCCCTTTTTTTTTTTTTTCCAACAAGGAAACCATTATTCTGTAATGTATGGTAGTGTTACAGTCATCATAAACATAAACCTTTTTAACTGATACACATAGTAAGTGTAGGGTTCAACTGTCATAGCTCATGTCTAGGCTTTTGTGCATTTTATGACTTGATGTTGCCATGAACCCAACTAAAAATGCGTTCATCAAGACATAGTTCCAAAAGGAAAATATCCTGGCTGTGTTTGGTAAACTTCACAAACTGAAGACTACCTATTTAGGACAAACCCCACAGAGCACTTAGTCACTCAAACACTTGTAATCAGACCCCTGCTGATGATATGTAGATGTTGTCCATTTCTGAATCACTGCAACTGAAATCCTAATGAGGAAAATAGATGTCCTAAAATATTTCACTGTGAAATTCCCTGTAATAAACATAGTTGCTTATTTAAGTATTAGAGCTTTTTTCTTCAGGACTAAAGAAAAACACAAAAACATGCACTCATGTTATAGACCAGTTTAACGTTTTTGTTATTCTCTTCTGAAAAGCATCTTCAAATTTTTTATTACAGAATATAGGCACAACTAGAAGATTTATCAGTAGAATTATAGCACTCTTCTGAAGCTAACACAAATCAAAGCCAAGGGGATCTTTCCTAAAAAAGGTGTCAGAGCTGGACATGGTATGGTATTAATTTTATTTTTTACTAAGTCTTCATTCTGCATATCTTTCTACGAGTCTTTCATACAGATTCTGTCATACTTAACCTGTCACAAAATGAGACTTTGGAAAAATATTTTACATCAGGAGAAAGATTCCAGTCCTCTGAAAAGGGTCACACCCAGAATATCGTTCATTTCACCACACAGGGATGGGAAGAACCATCCTCCAGAATGTGATCTCTTGTCCCACTGACAAGGGAAGTACTCTAGATCAGCAGCTTATGCTGACCTTCTAATTTTTAATTGCTGGACTCGTGTGACACTGGTGTCACCTATAGTAAGCAGTTTCTTGTTGAAAGAGAAGTATAAATAATGAAAGGCCTATGCTGTGGCCTGATAGTCACATATTGGTTGTTAAGATGAAAGAAAATGCCCAACTTTAAGTCTTATTCTAGAATCTGTAGATTCTTTGGGGACAGACAGTTATTTTCCACTGCTGGAACTTTATCTGGAAGTACTTTTAAAATGTCGCTAATAATAATATTAAGTTGCATCAGCAACAAAATTACACGTATATACATTTTAGAACTTTGAGGACATAGTTGACAGTATTTCAATTTCTCAACTATTTCCTCCTGTTGACACAATAAAATAAACTTTATCCAAAGTACATATGAAAGAGGAAACACTTGGCAGTAGATGCCTTCATGATGTATAAAGCCATGCTGATGTTTGTAAAATAAATGTTTGAATGAAATCATGAAAACAGACACAAGTAAAACTATATGCTTAGTTCACAGACTCTTCTCATAACTTCTGATTCTTAATTTGAAAATATGAAAACTAAATGCTCTTGATCTTCTATTCAATATAACTGTGCAGAAAAATCACATCTTTCAAAAATTAATGTGACATAATGTACTTTCAGAAATGAGAAGTTTATAATTATGTGGTTTCCAGATGAAATGTTTTATGACAATATTTTTCTTAGATGCAGTTTTTTTTATAGTAAAGCAGATTCTCAATGTGCTGTTTCAACAGGTTTGATATGCCTGACTGTCCTGGTGACAAATGCTCTTGATACCTGAATCTGGCCTTCTATTTGCAGACAAAGCTGATCTTGAAATCATCTCATATGAATAATTCACAGCTTCTGTAGATAACGTCAGCATAGGAAGTGATGCAGAGAAGGAACTCTCTAAAGGTTTTAATTCTGCACTTATAATGGAATAATTAATGTAATTTTAAATAATCGTAGGTGTAAGATGGAAAGACAAAAAAGAAGAGCATGTTACTCTACTATAGCTTTCATACTATGATGACAAGTCTCACATTATTTTTCAATTCCTTTCTGAGTTTTGTGACAGTTCTAAACTAGGTTTATTAGAATGAAAAATTTCTTTCCCTGGTATTAACTTGAGTATTTAAGAAGCAGCCTTCTTTTGCTTTTCAGGCTTCTGAAAGCAAATTTCCCTTCTATACCCATGCTTCCTACATCATAATTAGGAATACTAATTAGTCTAAGTCTTATATTAAAAAATGTGCGAACAAGTTGGCCACATTATTTACTGAACTATTTTCAAATAGTTATGAATTAATAGTATTTATTCTACCACTATCATTAAACTTGTTAGTATCAGTAGATCAAAGACTGTTCTACATGTTTTATCTCAGCTGTTTGAGGAAGGAGGTCTGGGAAGTTAACTTGTTATAATTTCTAAAATTTCAATAAAATACAGTTAAACAAGAGTCTTGGAAGAGTCTACTGCTTTTATTTGTGCCAGTTATGCAATTCATGAAGAATCAATACATCTTTGGTTATCAATCCTTATTGAGTCCCCTTACGGATTTTCAGGAATTTCTACATTTTGTTCCATGTTGATCTGAAAGATGTGAAATAAACAGTAACAGGGAAAATAAATAAGACTGATTTTCAGCTACTGGCATATCTTCCTTCCGGAATCAGAGATAATGACTTTTAAAGCACTTTTAAAGTAGTACTTCTAAGTGACAGTGGGACCATGTCAGACAACAGATATTATGCATGGGCTGTTTGTTTCTCCTTTCATCTTTTGAATAGGGGAGATAATGTAAAGAGAAAAAAAAAAAAAAAGAAAGAAAGAAAGAAAGAAAGCCCAAACATTACATTCGGTGTCTGACTGCCCCTCTGGATTTAGTCTTTATTTCCACCTCGTGCAGTGCAACTTGCAGCCATCAGGGGAGCCATTAAGTGTGGCAAAGGCAGAACAGCCCCTGAGCAAATGAATAAGGGGGAAGGGAGGAGGTCACAGGAAAGAGCTGGAAGAATAATACTCTTGCCTGGGGTGACAATGATTTAACAGGGAACATATTTTCTACTTGTAGTCAAATAGCCCCATTATTCATAACAATTTCCATCAAGAGTCATGATTGTCTCCAGGGCATCCTGAATTTAAACTGACCCAAATAACTTTGTGCAATTGAAACTCAGGTTTAAACCAGCCCAAGATGAGCAGCCTGAGTCCAGTACAGGTAGGGCCTTATTACTATCTTAGTTTCCATCCTTTTTACTTTGCATATGATTAGATTTCTCCAATTAGGCAACAATTATTCAGTGCCTCTTTGCTTTAGGGAGCAGACTTCCCCTGAGTAGCTCAATGTTATTGTAAAAAGCTTCTGAGAGGGCAGAAGGACAACCTTCTGTAAGTGCTCGCTTTTTCTCTAGGCTGCGGAGAAGTGTATTTGTGACTGCAAGGCTGATAGTAGCCCACCTTCAGTTCCTTAGCCAGTGCTCAGAATAAGATTCACACTCACTCAGGCTAGCTTTGTTATCCCATTGACATTGGGCAGTTTTTACATTTTCAGGTGCCACAGTTGAAGGAGAGACTCCCAAATGATTCTGTATTTCAGTATATATTATACAAGTAGGACATATTTCAGTCCATGTGGCAAAATGAAGCACCATCACAAACTTTAACAAGTCATAACAGCATTAAAATGCATATGACTACAATGATTTTTAAAGCAGAAGTTGCCACTGAAGGATATGCAATGGTGAATATTCATTGTCATAGTCTCAGTTACATCTTGTTGTATACCCACAGAGTAGAAGAAAAATATTGGAAAATATATTTCACAAGCTCAAAACGTGCGCATCTCTATTCTTGTGTTCCCTATTAGCACAGAGATTTGGAATAGAATGGCTGTCAGCTCAAAAAGATTGTGATTTTTTTTCTTATTTTATCTCAAGTTTGATTTCACAAGGGAAGAAAAAAAAAAGATACTGTGTGTAAAGAACTAAGATAAAGTTATTATTTTTATACTGACACTTTTCTCTGAGGCTATAAACTATTTTAGGCACTAAATCTGCCTGACTTTACAAACACTGCCCAAACTACAGAATATAAATATGTATTAATATATCAAATATTCAACAGCCAGCAGTGTGGAGCGTGTTGTATGGGGAAGCCTTTCCCTCTAGCTGATATATACACTATTTTTCACATCTACAGATAAACAAAGCTAATATGTTTGTCCACAGTAAGTTATTAAGAAAACCTAGTTCTGAAGATATTAATTTCCATTTTAAATGGTATGTGAGTTCAATTTATAAAAGCAATACCCTTATGGCTTAACATGTGACCTCAATTTTGAAGACTTTTCCATCCAGAGGAAAAAAAAAAGAAACCCCAGTAACTGAATTTCAAATGACAAACTGTAAAAATACAAAGATGTTTTATACATAGACATACACTCTTTCTTCCAAAGACCATTTTATTTAATTTTTCATGTGATGTAGATAGATGTTTTCTAATTAAATTCATATCAAACTGAAATGTAAATCTGCACAAGCCTTCTATTATATTCCTATTACCAACAAGACAATTGATCAGAAATATTACACACACAAAATACCCATCACTTTCTGTTCAATGTATGCAGAATTTGCATTTTCATTATTCTGCTCATTTGTACCACCACCTGACACATCCAAACAGCTGAAATTCTGCAAATTGTAGAGTAAGATTCTTACTCTACATAGCATACAGAAAGAAAAAAAAGAAAATGTTTTATCTTAGTTATTATTATCCTTTCCAGACAGGACGGAATTTTGAAGATGCTATTTCAATAGTCAGTGATAAAAGAAGATTCTTTCTCTCTCTGACCTTATTACAATAGAGCAGAACTGAGCATTCACATTGCATAGGCACTTACATAAGCACCTTATATGTATTATCTGCTATATTGAGGGTATACATGGACCTAAATATAAATCATAGGGATACTCTTACCTAAATAAAGGTGCCTAAATAAACATTTTCCAGTCTAAGAAATCATATACAGTTGCCTGACATTATCTCAACTGCCATTGGCACTAAAATTTGGTAGCCTGGTGGTTATTTTGGAAAGGAAGTTTTGCTAAGAGATGGATGGATGGAGCACCTTTGAAAAATGAAGAACAAAACTAATTTTTTGTCAGCTTAAATAAAAATGAATCATATAGAGCATACCCATTTTCTATATGAACTTAGTGTATCTATTTTTTACACACTGTATTTTAAACAATCATTTTTCAATCATGTATCTATATACTTAGGCTTTTTCATTGTGACAAAATATGACATAAAAATGTCTTCTTTCACTCTATTAATATATAACACACACAATAAACTCCTTTCCAACAGGCTTAGTGATATATATATATATATATATGTGCAGACAGAATGGGAGGTACAGACAGTTTGTTATATACAAATTATATACTAACTCTGGGCATAATTTAGAATACTTACACCCATACATGTATATTTTTGATAAACCATTCTATTTTAAAAAGATGAACAGATTAGTGTGAAATTTAAACTTGCTTGCTTTCAATTTGACAAGGGCACATTCCTACAGAGCAAGGCTGTCTTCAGGTGGCTCAGATCGGTGATGAGATGTGATGAGAACATTTGAGTTTAGTGGTGTGTAAGTCCTTCCTGGTAGTGCTTTAGTGTTTCTGCATGCTGTGGGCATAATTTAGAGCCCACTTTCTTTTATAATACATATCAGCCTGTACTTTAGGAGGAAAAGACATGCAAAAGATAAGAATTTCTGATTTACTACTTAGATCTGTTACCAAGCACATTCTACAACTTTTAGCAAACTGCTTGAAATGGGTGGAATTAATTACTTTAAATATCCTTAAATTTTTTTCCTATAAAAAGCATGGATATAGGAATATTTCCACTTTTTCTCACAGTTTCAATCACTAGTACTGAAAAAAATTGAAAATTATTCTGACTAGTGAATCAATACCAACTGTCCCAAAGAGAAACAAGCGAAGCAGCTGGAGATGATCCTAGGGGAGGTAGAGAAGACATGAGAGCTTGCTTCAATATGATGGTATGTGTTCCTTCAGAAAATATAATGCTTATGGCTTTATTTCATGCTTTGAGGAAACCCTTCTGTGACAGGGAACCTAGCAAACTAAACAAACTCCTACATTTATGTTGAATCTCTGTCTCCTGGGATTAACTTCATCATTCAGGTCCACTACTGAGTTTGTATATTATTCTCAAATGGTGTTTTCATTCTATTAGTAATAAAGTCATATTGATTAACAGATGGAAAATTTTTATTTTGGATGTTTTCATGGTGGTCTTTAGACAGTAACGATCTTAACTACCTTTGAATTATAATGGAATTTTGCATTTTGCTAGAAAAGGTCTTCATACTACAAATGCTGCAAATACTGTAACAGCCTTATCCATTTACACTCTTTCCTGTCTTTTCTTTGTTTCTATTTTTATTTTCTGGTGGGAAGAATAAGCTAGAGAAGTAATTAAAACTGCTTTCTGAAGGCTGTGAAAATGAACACATGCTGGGATTGAAAATTTGGATATGTGCATGAGAAGAGTAAGTATCACACAGTTCTCAGCTATCCTCCATGGTCTGGTCCCTGTGGGTCATTCCTGTGAAGGGAATGTACATCTTTCTTCCACTGCTAAGTGGCACTCTGGGTGAGAATAAATGTAAGAGAGCCTTAATTGTGCATGAGGCCATATTAAAACTGAACCCTTGTTTTAACAAAAAAAGAAAAAAAGATAGGATTTGTCTCTAAGCCACTCAGATAAAGTGCTGGTTTGTTAACACAGTGGCTTCTTTTGGTTTTTTTTAATTAATTTACCCCTATGTCCTGTGTGTCCTCCCATAAAGAAATGTTTGTAAATGCTAGGAGGAAGGTCAAAGTCATACTGCAAATATTAACAATAGATGTAATCTGTCATGGGGCAGAAATCACAGAAGCATAGAATGGTTTGGGTTGGAAGGGGCCTTGAAAACCATTCCATTCCACCCTGCTGCCATGGGCAGGGACACCTTCCACTAGACCAGGTTGCTCAGAGCCCAATCCAGCCTGGCCTCAAACACTTCCAGGGATGGAGCAGCCACAGCTTCTCTGGGCAACCTGTTCTAGCATCTCACCACCTTTTAGAAATCTGAAAGCGTCCTAGAGATCACTAAAATCCCCAAAATCCCACAATAGAATGCACATAGAATTTAATTTATGTGTGAATCTTATGTCGGCTAAATTTTTGTTAGATAAATTTTTTACTCTGTATCAGTTAAATTACTGAGAGTAATTATAATACCCTCTAAATTAAATCACATTAAACCCATCAAAACCAGGTTATTATTATTAGCATACCACTGTATCTTAAAACAGACATAGGACTTGGAGAGTTTGAAATGGTGACATGGTGGTTTGTATATATATATATATATATATAAGGTTTTTATATGAACAATTCTTCCTTCACTGTTCTTTTGCTTTTTTATTCACATTAAGGAAAAAAAACAAAAAAAAGTCAAGATGGATCTGTCCATGGTTTGAATTTTTTTCATTAAACTGGTGATAAAAAGAAATGGGAATTTTGAATCCTAATTGGCAAAGTGATTAGAAGAAAAAAATCATTAAAAGTTCTCTGATCTGAAAAGAAGACATGTTTTCTAAGAAGTCTGCAGACTTCAAAGGGAAACCTGATCCAAGTGTGCACCATATTTTAAGTTGAAACAACTTCAAACTGGGGATCCATGTACACAGAGAAAGTGACAGAAAGACAAATCTGCTACTTTGGTTTTACTTTGTTAAAATTTACTCATACGAAATGCTCTGATCTATTGGACAATCTGCTGCTGAGACCCTAGGACTCGATATCCATAGAGCTGTGTGCTCCTCTCCAGCTGGAGGGACCACTGTGGGTCTCTCTGGAACTCGGGGAACTCGGCCAGTTGGCACCAGTGGCTCCTGGCACCTGCTGGTGTGGAGGTGACTGAGCCCCTGCCGTGGAGGGGCAGCCTCAGGACGACAGGCTGCAGAGGGCAGAGCAAAGGGTGCTGGAGAGGACAGGACGGTCAGGCAGCCAAGCCATACTCCTGGGCCTCCCAGCAGGAGGAAGAATTTGCTTAGAGAGGAAGATGAAGGCAGGAGTTTGTTGTCCCTGGCAAAGTTCAGGAGAGATTGGACATGAGAATGTAGGCCAGGGCAGAAGTCAATCCTGGCACATTTCCCCTTCTCTGAATTAGGAGCTCAGCAGGACCCCAGCCTGGGGCAACAGCAGTTGGCCCCAGCAGGAAGCAGGGACAATGCCAGAGGTTCCATGTTTGATGGCTCTCAGACCAGAGCTTTCCACTGGGAAAGCAAAGAGCTGAACACAGAGTCACTGGGGACACAGTTTTCCACAGCTGCTCTGCCACATCCCACACTCAGGCAGGTTGGCACCATTATCTCTGCATCTCTGCCAGCCCTGCCAGTGTCACAAGTGATCATTTAAAACCAAAACCAGCTAAGGACTGACAGTTGATTATAAATGTATTTTAGTTGCTAACTTTTCCTAAAGGTCAGGCCCTAATATTTTTGCTGCTTCTGATAGCACTGCTAGCTGGAGCACAGATAACAACATTAATTCCATGTCACTAATGGATCTTCAGCATCCTGAATAATCAGTGGTAATCCCATTTCCTCATACTTACATAGTAATCACTTCTAAACTGCATCACAAGAAAGGTGCTCTGTATGATTCTTAGAAATAGGAAACTAAAAGTATGTTTATATATAAAATTTCAGAGGTGCAACCCACTCGTGAAGTACCATATTCAGAGCAATCCCAGTGTTGGTCCTGCCATACAGAGAGGGGCAGGGAACTGCCTGTGCCCACAACTGCCTTTTCTGACTGCTGCACTGACTGCTCCCAAAACAGCCATCTCTAGGGCTGAGGTAGATTTCTTTTGACCACGGTTGGTGCTGCTATTTTGAACTTCTTATCACTTCGGTTCTCCTCTAATCTGAAATGGCACAGTTCAGCATCACTGGTGGAAGTTATCTAGCTACTCAAAACTGTAATACAAATGTCTCTACCTGCACCTCTCACGGCAAGAGATCAGAAACAGGTATCTCAGAACATGATTCATCTAGTTTGTTTTAGACACCTACTTCGGGATGCAACAAACCTTTACCCAGGAAGGCAATATATCTCTCCCATAACTCTAAAGGGACTCCATGAGATTAACTCAGATATAAACATCAACATATGGTCAGATTAATTCCACCCCCTCAAGTCTTCAGTCTTTTGACTTGGCTCTTTTCGTTTAAGTCACTTGCAGAACATTAATTATAGATGTACAGGATATGGACTTAAGTGATATATGTACAAACCCAGGAAGTACTTATCACAGACTGACTCGAAGGAGAGACTAAAGTCTGTCCACTAGAAAAAACAAACAAACAAAAACTCAAACAAAAAATGCTGCTCTTTTAACTTATCTGGTTTTTTTTTTATTATTTTTCTGCTTTCATCTTTTTTCACAACCCGATGTTTTAGCTGTATGTATATATTTCCAGATATTTGTGTTAGCTGCTCAGCACTTTTTGGAACCCCAGCAGTTAGGAAGAAGTCTAAATATAGATTAAAACCATTTTGGCCTCAAGAACATATGGTTTGGGCATTTTGAAGTGAAGAATTGTTGGGAAAAGCACAAATTATACTCTAGACTTGAGAACACTCATATTGTAGAAAATCTTTCATTAATCATATACTATTCTTAAAATTCAGATATAGTATTATTTTATATTTTAGGGTTATCTACATCTTTCTACTTTTTCAACATCCATTACATTTCTGCTTAATAAATAAAAATGTAATTAAATATGTAATTACTGCTGTAAAATTCTTGTCTTGTTCTCTCAGGAAACCATGACAACATCCATATTAATTGGCAGCACGATTTTTCAGATTCTGTTTGCCCCTAAAAAGGCTGGGGAAATGAGATGGCAATGCAGTAATAATATTCTACAGAGCATCTTTATTTCCTTTATGTGCTGCCTTGAAGAAAAAGTCTCCATTAAGTGGCCCTAGCAACAAATAGAGACTTGAGGAACTCTGGATCACATGGCAGCTGGAATGCTAAGCCTGCTTTAAATGGCTGAAATGTCCCTTTCTGTCTAAAGGGAGAATTTTATGTTCATAGACAATGAAACATGAAATTCTCTTTCCTAAATTACTGCTACTAGGAGACCAGACTTAAAAGAAAAATAAATAATTTCAAGCCATTCATTCATTAGCTGATTTTTTAGTTGTAAACTGTTTTCAACTTATTTGCAATATTAAAGTGAATTTTCTCTCTCTCTCTTTTTAACTCAACATGTTTGAGATATGGCTTTTCACAAGCTCTCCACAGCAAATAATCCTTCAAGAACTTGAAATTCACTCTCTAGTGTGAAATCTCATCGATCATAAGGCAGTTTCTCTATTATTAGCATTAGTTTTATTACTATTAGTTTGTATCATATATTTTAAAGAAATACTGCTTTTTTGTAGGCTGATGGTAAACATACAAATGCATAGAGGATAAGAATAAAAAGCACTGGAACATGTCCTTTTTTCCCCTTTTTTCCCCCATTCCCTAAAACTTTCTTAAACATGCAAGAATTATATGAAGCTCTCCCAGATTCAGTACTCAAAATCTGCTAAGTTTCTTTCTAAAAAGAGGAAAGATTAAGGTAGGAGGGTTTATTTATTTTTTTGTTTGTTGTATATGTAGTGTTAGGGGTTTTTTTGTGTGTGAGAGGTTGTGGAGTCATAAAAACAATTAAGACAGGGCTGGCCCACATTTTATGTTTGGACTAATTTAATACAAATCTATTTGCCTGAACAAAAATGGCTTCCCAATGCTCTTTTCTTGTATACTGCAGAGGGAACATGAGAATGACAAAGAGAAAAAGAAGTCAAAAACCTTAATGCTGTTAGTTTCAACTTCTTAATCACTTTAACAAAAAATTTTAAAGTAAATTTCACATTTTTCAACCAAATTTCCTCATGTAAACTCAGTTTTCCTAATATACTAATATGAGGGTCTGATTAAATGAATCCATTTTGGGAGATAAATTTGACTTCATTGTTGCATAAAGAGTTGTTTGAGACAATGACATCTTTAAAATTTAAAAATAAAAAAAAAGGCAGTTATTTTTCAGTGACTGGAGGTGCAAATGCTGCCAAAATTGTCTGCAAGGACCCATGCTGCCTTTCAGCTAGATGTTTCCTTGGCAGCAAAGTCGATGTAACAGACAATGTGAACTTTCCTCATTTATTTCCATGCAAAGTCAGCCAGATCTGCTTTAACACTTTTCATTAGCAGTTTAAGATAGGTCGGCTGATTGCAAACTGAGGCAGATGGCAAATGCAAGCAAGCAAGCAAGTTCTGCTGGCCCTGGTATGTGGGAAATAACCTCCAGTTGCAGTTTGAATGGATAGCTGAGTTTGCAACTTCCCTAACTACTCCACAAAGGCTTATGATGATCTCTGCTTACCTACGCCACAATGGAAGGAATATGCAATTTAGTGGCTCGAGCTGTGCTGCCTTTTTTGGTTTGCAACCTGAATCAGGGCCTTCTCTGGCAATTAAGCTACAGTTTAAACATCACCTTGCCTCTATAGACATGAAAAGCACAATGTAAAATGTGCATCTTAATCTACAATCCCACTGCTTTAATTAAGAATATCACAAAGTCAATTCTCTTAACATATTCCTCAGCCTCTCTTTCAGTCTGCATAATAGGGCACATAGAAATGTTAGGCCAAGAAGAAAGCTGAGAGTATGATATTGCAAGCTGAGAGCCACTGGGATGTATTAAAAGCATCTAGTCAAACACATCTAGAACATGGGGCTGGATGCATCTACAAGACTGCTTTCACTGACTGCCAGTTTTAAACAGATTTCCTTTTTAAAAACATGCAAATGAAGTGCTTTCCTCATAGCCAAAAGGGTGTTCCATAAAAGCAAAATCCTCCCCAAAAATTATAAAAATGAGGTGAGTACTTTGCCAACAGTTAACATTTTCCATCATCTGACTTCCAGCCAGTAGATGGGGTCCAGCAGACAGATCCTCTTCTATCTCACAGTCCTATGTCCAGTGACTGAGTCCTCACAAGCAGCCAGGACTATTTATGATTTTTTTGGTCATTTCCCATCTCTTCGATAGCTGAAAGGGATCTTTCTATTCTCAAGTGCAGCTTTGCATACCATGCCGACATTTTTAAGGATACATTTTATGCATCAGACACTGGATATCTGAGAGTTAAGATTTTAAGTAAGCACTTGGAGTGACTGGATATGGGACAGGGGCACACCAGCAAGTATAATCCAGGAAGGTTTGGAAAAATTAAGGACAGCTGAAGTTCTATCAGCACAAAATGCACTTATTGATAAGGGAAAGACTGGTTTCCTTTTAAATACTGAAAGCTTTGGGGTTTAGCGACAGAAAGTATTATCGGTGTTAATTGATTCCTGAATTAAATTGGATTTCAAGGAAAATGGTAAAATTAAAAGAATCAATCTTTATTCCATATGCCCACAACTTGAAAAGCTCTTTGAAATATTATCCTGGCATCTTCACCATCGTGTAATATTATAAATGAAATAGTTGGGTTTTGTCATCTTTTATAATATTGCTAATTCTCTCATTTTGCACTCAGATAGTTTCAATTTAAAATGGAATTTGTACTTCCTTAACCTTATAATTATATATAAACAAGGCTGCAACTCAACAGTCTTAGTCTCTTTATCCTGTAAGCAAGATATGGCAGGCTCATAAAACATGAATGGAATAGATAAAATTATTAGAAAATTACTTCCTTATAATATGAGCATCCATCTGTCTAAAAAGGAATCAGAAAGTAGTATCTCACATCTGCTTAAAATGTAGGACATATTGTCACAGGATGTTGTGGATACCAAATGCTTACAAGAGTTCAAAAAGAGATTACACCGATTAACGAAAGGAAATCCCTCATAGGCTACTAAACACAAAAATATGGCCTGTGCCTCAGCAATTCAATGAGCCACAGATTACTGGAAGCTAAGAGGGAATATGCTGGGAGTTTATTGCCATATGTTTACCCTGCTCTTATTCCCTTCCTTAGGTATCTGTTAACAGCTATTAACTGGAGATAGAATATTTTGTAGGATAATCTTTGATCTGTACCCACGTTTGCAATTCTCTGTTTACAAGCACATACACAAGTACTATAAAATAAAAATTCTAATAAGATATTAATCTTTTACATAGCTATCCTAGTGCAGAAATAGAAAATAAACATGTGACAACTGCAAGGTTACACTGCTTGATTACAGATCAAATCTGATGTTGATAATTGCTTATTAAAAACATACCTAATCAATTAAGAGCACTATGCTTTATAAAATTAAAGCCATGTTAACATTGTAATACAGAACTTCCTTTGATCTGAAATGCTTGACTTCCTTTATACCAAGCCACAACATGAGCACTGTTCAAGACACAGAGCTCCCTTAGGAGATGGTTTTCACAACTCCACTGGTTCGCCTTTCCAGCAGCATATATCTCCTGCACTGTGTCAACCACACTGGCAGCCAAAAGAAATTTACTACAAGTTGATCTACGCAGTTCAGAGATCAGGATTTTCATAAATTTTTCTTGGCTGCCAGCACAGTGCCCACAGCAGAATCTATGCACTAACTGGAGTCCAAGCACATTACACAAGACACTGTATTTGCATCAGCTCCAAGAAGCTTTTACTTGGCAATCTACAAACAGCAAGGTACAAAGTGACAGGTTTGTTTGCTTGTTTTCTTGCTATTGCCTGCAAACTTGAATAATTTTTTTTGCATGCTGGAGAGTTAACAAAAAAAATAAACAAAACTGAATTCTTGAATTTTTGAGTTTGTTTTCCCAAAGATGGAGTTTTATGTATACACACATTACAAATATTCCACCTGTATGTAAGTACTCTGCAGTAATATTCTCCTTACATGTCTCTGTACACTAAAACCATTATTACTTCTGTAATGGAGTTTGGTAAATTTGCTACAGAGGTAAAAAATAATGTATTTTAGTTTGACTTCTGCTTCTCTTGATGATATGAATATGAAGATAAATGTATCAAATTACCACTACTGATCTCTTGTGTTTATCTACACTTAGTTTTTTGCTAAATATTTTCTTCTGCTGGAAGACATAGTGCTATGGTCACATTTTATCCAGTAATTGGTACATTGCTTATCATGTCTAATGTGCTTGAAAACTGAGCTCCCAAGAAATCTGTTTTCCCTAAGCACTACTTCTAAATCTTGCCCTGTTTTAAAAAGCTGCACTAGTGCAAGTAGGTCAATCTTAAATTAATCTAGTTAAAAGTAGTGCACTCTCAATTTAAACTGGTTTAACACTCCCTTAAATAGGTTTAGATGCATTCAGTAACTTCCCAGAAAAAACAACTGCTTTAAAAAAGGTTTAAACTAACTTAAGTACATGTAGAAAGACAAATGTGAAATCCATTTTGATAAGCCAGAGCAACAAGGCTAATATAAATGTCCCTTTCAGTTTTAGTACAGAAAGACAGGACATAAGACAGGATTTTTCTGCAAGTTACTAGAAAATTTACAGACAGTACCTATCCCAGATGCTCCCTGGCAGTGACTTTGAGTTTCATCACAGTCATTTGAAATATTACCATTGACTAAAATACTTTGAAAAAAGATTTTTGTTGAGAGTTTTGACAGTACAGTATCTCCAAAGTACTGCCACTGCTAGGAAGAAGTCATTGTCCTGTTCTGGATTTAGATACATCTTTCATGGTCCATAAATTTTTAATTTAAAAAAAAAAAAAA
>VZTN01023788.1:1777-22506 GCA_013400515.1 Erpornis zantholeuca
ACATGGATCTCTACTGTTTTTGATTGTCAGGTGATCTATCAGTTGTGTGCATGCTCTGACACTTCAGGTCCAACTATGAGATATCTGAGGACCAGTCAGGATTTCTTGTTCACTCAGCTTCAGTACTTGCCATTTTCTATCAAAGGTAATTTTTATGCTATGATAAGATTGTGCATGCGTAAAATTCAATGCATTCTTTGACTCCCTAGGAATGAAAGAAGAAACATAGGTAACATTAAACTGAACTAATCGCAGCCTCTGCTAATCTCTTAATTCTTTAAAGATTGAACTCTCCGTACTTAAGAAGTTCAGATTATTAATGCTAAACTTTTGGAAAGGAATGTTGGCTTTGGAATGCATCAGGTCTCCAGAACCACCCTAATCTGTATTGTAATTATCATTGTAGTTTTGTTAGATTAAGTCCCAGAAAAAAAAATACTGTTAGGAGTGTTATAAAGAACCAAGGGAATGTAAGGCTCATGGTTGTAACCACATGTATCATCCCTTTATTTGAATAAAGTACTTTTAAGCTAATAGGTATGTTTTATATTTCAAATCAATATTTCTCATGTGTCTTAAACTGAATAAATGTACTTTATCAGATGCTTGACCATCTTTTGTTCAATGACAGTAAACATAACATTTGGGTACATGTATCCAGCATGTATAAAGTGCTGTGGGTAATTCTTATATAACTTAGGAATCTAAATTAGATGAATATAGAATAGGAAGACTCTAGGAGACCTGTGTTCCAGTCTCACCAATTTTAATTAAAGCCATAATTCACTTGGGTAAATGTCTGGTTATTTTCACTGGAATTATAACTGACCATATTTGCTCATGAAGCACTGCATTCTTCACAATGACTATTGTAACAGGCAGTATCCAGTTTTGATGTGTATGTGCTTAATTGCATTATGTGTATCATTTGTTTTCAGAATAACCACATGTTCGTTTATTGGCTTTTGTCTGATGTGTCTTTTTGTCTTCTAAACAATTGCTAGGCAAATAATAAATAACGACATCCTTTAAAAGCTTTCTCAAATGAAAAATGCTTTCCTTGGAGTAAGTAATATTATTTATGCTCAGTTTTATAACTGTTGCCTTATCCCCATTCAGAACATGAGATTTCAACACTCAACCAAATGTCTTGGCTAATGAAGACTGCAGCTATAGAAATGCGAGTGACATCACTGAACCGCCAGCGCTCCCACACACAGANAAAATAACTTATTTTGAGCTGCTGTTTAGAATCGTAATGATATAGAGAAGGTGGAGGATCTTCCACAGTAAATAGTTTTAGACAAAGTCTCTCAGTCTTAATGTCTGTCACAAGCTCTCAGCCCTCTCTCATAGAAGATAGTAGCTACGGGTCAATTTTGCTTTTAACATTGTAACATCACAAAAATGATACTTCATCCCAATGTGGTGTAGAATGCAATGTTAAATAAAAAGGCAGGATTTCAGAGTTTTAGAATAGGGTAGAAGTAAGTCAAGAAAAATAAAACCAGATGGCAATAAAACTCTTTACGTGAAGAAAGAATAAATGGAAGATATTTTAACAGGCTACTGCAGCATGTTATTTTCCCTTACTTTTATCACCCTGAACACTCTCTTCATCCTTGTGGGATCCGAATATGGAAAACTGTATTGATACCGTACTCATTTTACAGTGTCCATCCAACTGCATTATTCATACTGGAGGGTGGGGTGTCTTTAGGTATTTCTAGTACTTTCTGATCTGTATATGATAATTGGATAGCTTTTGTGAGATAAGTATTGTTTTCATTTTATTAACAATTCAAGGTTGTATTGTATTAGGAGACTTTCATGAGAAAGGTTTATCGATTTATCACTGTGCTCTTTCTCTTTCACTGTTAATAAAGTAGGTAATCTTTTTCACTTACATTTGTTTTTTATAATTTATTAATTATGTTTTTTTACCTTCAGCTGATGGTGAGGGAGGGATGGAAGATGAAAGTCGATCAGTCAGTGGATTTCTCCACTTTGACACTGCTTCCAAAGGTAACCATTATGACTGTTGATTATTTATCTGTAAAATGTATCTGGTCATGAACAGGTGGGAGGGCCACCTCCAGAAAGGACACTTTGGAAAAGAAAGTAGTAGGTGTTCTAAACAGCAACAGTACCTGAAACAGTTTTATTTAGTGTGGGGAAAAAAATAAATTGAAAAACCTTGATACAGATGGTTGGGGTGAGTGAAAAACACTGAACTGGAAAAGCAGTTTGAAGAGTGTGTTTAAGTATCTGTGCAAGGATGAAATGGGATAGTGGCGGTCTATAAAATTTATTGCTAACTGTAGAAACAGTGAGACTGTTGCTAAGGCTGAAAGTATTTGTATTTTCATGGCAAAGAATATAGTCTCACATAAATAAATATGTTCAGATTCCTTATGGTGTCTCAACAAAAGACTGCAACGGTTATCATTTTAAACCAGCCTGGTTTTATTTAGGAGAAAGAAAGAGAATCTTGTATATGTAAATATTGCATTACATGCATATATATAGAAGAACAATACAGCATAAGACATATTAAGAATTTAAGGCTTTAGAAAATATTTTAAAATGTAGATAAATAGCACTTTCTGAAGATTTAATGCTTTCTTTTGAAACTTTATACATTAAGATGAATTATATAGATTTATAAAGGTAAGTTAGCCTCTTTGTGTCAATTTTTTGTTTTCCCCTTGATACTTCTGAAGACAATTTGAATTGATTTGCCTTTCCAGTACGCAGGAAGATCTTAAATATCCTGGATTCAATTGACTTCAGTCAGGACATTCCAGAGCCTTTACAACTGGATTTTTTTGACCGGGCTCAGATTGAGCAAGTCATTGCTAATTGTGAGCACAAGAATGCCCGTGGACAAGTGGTCTGCAACGTCAAGGTGCGCACTGGTCTTTGTTTTCAAGTTGCCTGTACTGGTTTATATCTTAACAATAAAAAAAAAAATCAATGTATTAATAATGCTTTGAAACTTGCTTTCACATAAAAGGTGTATATTTCAGATATGTGCATAGTTTATGCAAACCATTGAGATTAGTTTATTTCTTCTACATTGCACACACTGCTTTCTCATTGGCAGTACACAGATGCATCAGTTTAAAACACTTTCAGGAAATAGTTTCTATCTTAATGTTTTTCCCATCTTGAAACACCCATGTGATGATACTACATCTACTTTATGTATTTCTTGGGTTGCCGATACACAACTACCTAGCACTACATATGTGTAACAATCACATGTGCAACGTTGTTGTGTACTGCAGTAGTTCTTTGAGGCTCTACTTACGTTGTGTCACATTATGATGAATACTTGACAAGTGTGTGATAAGTAGTCCTAAAAAAATTGTGACCCTAAAAAATGAGTAAAATTTGTTTGAACCCCAGTCCATCTGTTGCATCTGTCACTATGTAGCCATCTCCTAGATACTTGTAGGAGGTATGAATACATCTCCTTTGTCACTTGTCCTAGTTTTGGCTCAAATACTGTTAATTTTCTTCATTAAGTAGCTGGTATAGTGTTGTGTTTTGCATTTAGGATGAGAATAGGGTTCCTAACACTTTGATCCTTTAGTTCCTAAGCAGTATTTACTTACTGAAGGACTTCTCAGCTTCTCATACCACCGAGCAAGAGAGTAGGCTGTGGGCACAGGAAGCTGGGAGGAGAGACAGCCAGGAGACCTGACCCAAAACTTGCCAAAGAGACATTCCATACCATACGATATCATGCTCAGTGTATAAACTAAGGGGAAAGCTGGCTGTGGGCTGCTGCTCAGGAACTGGCTGGGCAGCAGTTAGCAGGTAGTGAGCAATTGCATTTGTTCATCACTTGTTTATATTATTCTAAATGTTCTGTTATTCCCCCCTGCTTTATTTTCTGTCCTATTAAACTGTCTTTATCTCAACCCACAAATTTTACTTTATTTTTCCCCCAGTTCTGTCTTCTACCCCACTGGGACAGGGAGTGAAGAGCTCTGTGGTGTTTATCTACCTGACAGGTTAAACCATGTTGTCATTAAAGTTTCACTTTTAACTCCTAATTTCAGTACCTTCACAGAGTTCTGGTTGCAGAAGTCAATGCCCTTCAAGGAATGGCAGCAATAGGCCAGAGACCTTTACTTATGGAGGTAAATATCGAAAAAGTTAACCACTGTTCGTTGTTGCCCTTGGTGGATTTCATACCAAGCAGTAAGCTTTACTATAAAAGATTGTAGATTTGAGTCCTAATTTAGTAATTTCTGAAGAAAAAAATCCCCACAATAGATAAAATAATCTACTTCTTACCATACTGTTCTCTCAACAGCAGGCCTGGAGTCTGTTTTCTTTTTTCTTTAACCTCTTCCCTCACCATTAGTGATAACAACTCCCACCCCACTGTACAGAAAGTAGTTACCTGCTGATGACAAAATTGGTTATTGACAAAGTACAGTGCATTCATCTTATGGCCAAGTTAATGTTGCCTTTCTCTCACTGGGGATGCCAATTTATTTCTCCTTTTTTCTACACAGATGAAGTTTTAGTGAACTTGGAGCTTAATTATTTTCTGAGTTTCCTCCCATCTTTTAAATTTAGTTGATATTGGCTAAACGGATGCAAAAGATAAAGGAGAAATTACTCAGGCTAAATGGCAAGAAAAGGCACAAATGTTTTTGTTTTGATTTTAAAGTACCAGAAAAGAATTTTCCTGGTAAATGTTTTTTTCCTGTGAGATTGAGACATTCATGATAAAAGGCCCAGTGAAAAGCAGCTCAGAAATGGAATGGGCTACCTTGTTAAAGTAGTAATAGCAGCTTGTTTCTAATGAGCTGAAGACTTAATATTTTTTTCTGAAGACTATTACTAATAGATAAAATGGTCATCTTGAAGTCTGTCTTTGCCATGAATTTCTGTCAGCACATTGTAACTGAGTTTCTTTGTGGCGGGTGTTCAGGAGATCAACACTATCCTGCAATACGTAGTGGAGCGGAACAAGCTGCTGCAATGCCTCCATGCCAAGAGGCATGCTCTGGAGTCATGGAGACAGCTGGTGGAAATCATACTCACTGCCTGCCCCCAGGATCTCATACAGGCTGAGGACAGACAGCTCATTATCCGGGATCTGTTGCAGGATGTGCATGACAAGGTAGTGCTCTGCGGGAAACCAACCCTCTCCTTAAACTTTGTTGCTGCATCTTTTTATGTGAAAGTACTGCAATTTTTGTTGTAATCCAGAAAGATTTTGTCTGCCTTTAGTATTATTTTTGGTTTTCCAATTGCTGCTATGCTGAAGTTGAGTGCAATTTGGACCAGGGGGGTTACTCTATATTCTTGCATAGCTACTGCTGAACCATATATTGACAGATTTCAAAGATATTTCAGTATAATCCAGTACGATGGTAGTCTGGAAAAGGTGTGTGAAAAAGAAACAGCCTCCTTTGATGAGAAACAAAGAACTTACTTCAGAAGACTGAAGGCAAACTACTGCTTTTGCTAATTTATTGCATTTAGCTGACTCACTGCAAAGCCTACTGCTGCTTCTTTTGAAAAATTAAAGAGTCGAATGAAGCTTCATAGTAGAAAAATTAAAGATTTTACAATTACAAGGGCTTTTGGAAATGTGAGGGTTTGTCTTAAAAGTCTAGATGTTTTACTGCTGAGTTACAGTAATAATTTTTGAGACAGACTAGACAGTTACAACTGACCCAGCCATTCTAAAAGGCAAAATTCAATGAAGGTTCGTTGTATTTTTCAGGCTGCTAGGGCATTATTTTTGCTTTATTGTGAGAGCTACATGGTTTGTAGTTCTGATTAATAGAGTTCTGTTTTGAGAAATATGTATGAAAATGTTTTATCTCTTCAAGGAAAGAAGTAACCTTTTTGGGTTTTGTTTTTGCTACTTCCATTATTTTTTTCTGTAGGAGTTACCTAAAAGTTACGTATTTTTTAGCAGAGTGCTGGTTTTGTTTTTTGAGTGAACAAGATTAAAAAAGGGAACAAGGGAGGCCTTCACTAGCAGAAGAAATTTCTTTCCTAAAATCTTTACAGAGAAGAAATTACAGACTCTTAATTTTCTGTAACACTTTGGTGAAGACTTTTGTGAATTGAGAAAAATAATTGTTACTGTCTATTGAAAATAATTGAACTACAGTTCAAAATGGATATATTGCTTAAACGGAGAGCTCCTTTAGTATTAGTGATAAAGATACCAGATTTAAATAAGGCTCAAAAAAACAGTGCATGCAAACTTCTTATTAGTTTTTTGGTATTAGTGATAAATATTCAGTATTAGTGATAAAGATACCAGATTTACCTTTTAAATAAGGGTGAACAAAAATAGGACATGCAAACTTTTTGTTAGTGTTTTTCTATGTTGTCTTAATGTTTCTTGGATGCTCAACCCTTTGGGATTTTTTAAGTTGTACCTTCACATTTCTAACAATAATAGCTGTAAAGCAAAGGAAGTGCCAATTGTTCCTTCCCTTGCTTAGGTTTAGATATTTTACTAATAAAGCATCTCAAATGTCAACACATTTCTTCTCTTTCTGCCATCCAGATTTGATTATCAGCCTGCCTGTGATTTATGTAAATAACCAGAAGGCCAATGGTCTTCTCAATTAAAATGTGTTCAACTCAGGTTTCTGAACAAGTTTCTCACATTACTGATTTTGATGTGTTTTAAATACTGTCATGTTAATGAAATCCTTATGCATACTAAATAGTTGTGAGGCTAATTTCATTGCTTTAATAACTCATGAAATCAGACACTTTCAAACATTTTTTTCTCTTTTGCCTCTTTTTTTTCTTGTTCTATGTTAAGATCCTTGATGATGATGCAGCTCAGGAGCTGATGCCAGTGGTGGCAGGGGCTGTGTTCACCCTGACTGCCCACCTGAGCCAGTCTGTGAAAACAGAGCAGAAACAGCCACTTGCACTCCCTATGGTGGGACAATCCCAATATGTCTTGATGCTGGATGGTTCTTTCACCTCATCACCTGGCTCTGAGAGCATATCCATGGGTTTTGCTTCCATTGGTGACTCCTCCCTCCACATCATCTTAAAAAAGCTGCTGGATTTCATTTTGAAAACAGGTGTGTTGACTTTTGCAGGATGTGTGCGGGAATTCCAACTGCTAAGAGTAAAAAGATGGCTGAGCCGCTTTCAGGTACTGCAGTGAAGAGTTTTGTTACAGTCAGTTAGATGGATCTTACATGATTAGTGTGATTACCAGGTGATGTTACTAAAAAAAAATTAACAAACACTTTAAAAAAAAAATCTGAACAACGAACAGAAGAGAGATATGTAAATGACTGTAATGAGAATTTCATATTGTCACTCTTTTGGAACAGCATAAACTTGCCGAATTTACTCATAAATACACTTTCATGCAAACAGTAGAACTTCACCTTAAGGAATATAGTTGTTTTATTTATTTCTGCCAGCACTGCCATAGGAAAGTTAAATTAAGTGCTAGTGGAAGATGATAGGGAATTTACATTTGTTTGGTTTTAATTGCAAATGTTTCTTGTTAACAGGTGGTGGCTTCCAGAGAGTGAGGACACACCTTTATGGATCACTCCTTTATTATTTGCAGATTGCCCAGAGACCAGATGAACCAGACACTTTAGAAGCAGGTATGGTCCAATTATATTTGGAAAAGAACAAAAATTAAGCTGTTATTAAACCCTGGATGGTACAGGTTCTGCATGCTGAGTTGTCTTCTGGAAATAGATGAAAAACATCTTGCTCCAAGAGCCTCTGAAATTAATTGCTTATGCTAAACAGTGCTTATCTTACATTCTGACCTGTCTAGCTGCATATGCATTCAAAATCTATTGTTCTGGATGAGAATATGAAATTTCTGATCTCCAGCACAAAAGAGGATACTTAATTTGTGTTCATTTAAAGCTATGCATCATAGCTACAAGACTGTCAAAAGGACTGGAGATTACTTGTAACTAACTGCTCTCAAGTAGGTCCAGCAATAGAAGTATACTGCTTTCACATCTTTATGCACAGTCATACCACAGAGGCTCTATTTGAAAAACCCCAGAACAACAGAACGAAACAATTCCTAAGCAAAAAAAAACTAACAAACAAACAAACAAAAAAAACAAACCAACAAACCAGAACTCAGACCACACAAAAAACCTCAGAACAAGCCCCAAGGATTATTTCATACCCTTTCTCTTCCTTTGTCTGAAGATCCCCCTAGGGGGGGAAACAAACAAAAAAGCCTCACACACACCCCACCACCACCCCCTCCCCCAAAAATAAGCCAGCCAGAGTTGCTATTTGTCTGAATATGCTTATGGTAAATATCACATTCTCCCTGTGAACGGCCTAAATATTTGCAGTGTTAGTGTTTCTAATAATTATTTAATCTTGGAGCTCAGACAAGGATTGAAAAAAAAAACTTGGGGCTAGTGCCTTCATGCAGACCCTTACTTGGTCTGTGTTTTGAGCTACAGTAGAAAAAGAAAAAAAAACCTATGAATTTATTGTGACCCCTTTGTAGTTTTTTAGTGACTTTGGTTTAATTATCTCCTATTTAAGTCACTTTGTTTACTTACCTCAAATTGAATGCTTTGGTAACAGTGAAAGTTCATAGCATCATAGGTTTGGTTTAAAATTATCTCATTCTAACCCTATGCCATGGGCAGGGACACCAGACCAGATTATTCAAAGCCTTATCCAACCTGGCCTTGAACACTTCCAGTTTTAGGCCTGTTAAGTTTTCTGTGTACGTTTTAATTAACTTAAGCAGACTGTTTACAAGAGTGGTGCATGTATACAGGCACACACTTTTTCTTCTAGCTGGTCTGTGTGATATTCAAGGAAGTGTGGATTTGTAGAACATTTGCAGTTCATTTAAAAGCTCTTGGCTATTGTTTGGGGCATTTCTGTTGCAAGGTCTAGAGAGAATGCCCTGAATGGTATAGCATTAACTGTAACTAAGCTAACACTAAGCTGGCTATCTTTGAATTTGCTTCATTTTTTGTTTTATTTGCTTTTTACAGCTAAAAAAACTATGTGGGAACATTTGACAGCTCCTGAAGATGTGTTTAGTAAATTGCAACGGGAAAACATGGCAACTATTGAGAGTTACGGGGCACCTCTGATGGAGGTGGTCTGTCGTGATGCTTGTGATGGTCATGAGATAGGCCGGGTAAAGGACCCTATTCTTTTAAAATTACTCTTCGGTTTGTTTTAAAGAACATCTTACTTCTGTGCAGAGATGGGAAGTTTCATAAGGTAGAACTACAACATATTTGTAGATACTTGATCTGTTTAATGTTTCTCTCTTCCCACTCATCCTTCAAGCTGTTGAAAGTAGAACCATACATGCATAATAATTTTTTTCTCAACAAGGCTATGTGTCCTATTGTTTAAAAATAAGGGGAGAAAGCTCTGCTGCAAAAGTTGTAGGTAAGAACCTCTGTGACAGTTATTTGTTAGTATTTTTAAGTCATGGACTTCCTAGTTTATTTACTTACCTTGGGAAGATGTGGCAACTTCATGATGAAGTAATTTCTGATAGTAGCCAGTAGATGAGAATCGAGCCAGCAGGCAAACTAGTTTCAAATAATAATTGTGCTTGAGGCAATACTTCTTTAAATTATTTTGGCTTAGTTATTGCTCAACAATATCTGTAATGTTTTTTAAAAGAATAGTTGAGAAAGGTAATTGGCTCATACCATACTAGTGTCAAGAAATCTTAAAATATTTTTCACATAAGTGATTTTAATTGTAGTGAGGAAATGTATTCTGCTTATAAGAAACTTAGAAGAAACTGCTTAGCATTTCACATTCCTAGGAATTTATTAAAAATCTCATTGATCTCACAGATCTATTTATATTTTGATTTGTTTGGTTGTTTTTTTTTTTCTTCCCTTATCCCAGATGCTGGCATTGGCTTTACTTGATCACATTGTTTCAGTAGACAAGCAGCAGCAGTGGCTGTTGTATCTCTCCAATAGTGGCTACCTGAAGGTGCTTGTGGATAGCCTAGCAGATGATGATCTGGCTCTTCAGAGTTTGCTCACACCTCAGCCCCCTTTGCTTAAGGCACTGTACACCTATGAGTCCAAAATGGTAATAAGTATTTCAGAAATTATTTTATGTTACAGTGTTTATTTTTAAATTTTATTTTGTAGTGGAAGTTGTTTGTCTACACTTTGCATTGATTGTACTCAGAAATATTGTTAAGGAAACTTTCCTGTCTGACCATTCAGGAGCACTCTGTCAGTCTTACACACTTGCACCACCAGAGATTTTAACTGCTGGGACCAAAGCCCCTTTGCACCCAGTGACCAATGGGTGCCCCACTTGACTCCCTGCCCTCACCACACTCACGTGTCATACCAGCTTTCCTTACTGGTTTGACCCCAGGTTTCCCAGGGCAGTCCCAGATAACTGAATCCTCAAAATAATTAAATCACGGTGCAACAACAGAATAAGAGCTCAAGCTGGTGCCTCCGAGGAGGAATCCAGAACAAAGGAACCCCTGGACTCTTACACCCTCACAGTCTGTGTGAGTGAGTCTGGGGTCTTCCAGCTGAGTCCTCTTCTCCTGCAGTGTCTCTGAGTGTCCGGTCCTGTGGCCGGTGCCACACATCCCTTGTGCCCTTTGTTTTGCAAAGGGCGGGCAGGTCACAGCCTCTTGCCTGGGGTTCCTGCCACGCAGAGCTCAATCTGCAGCTGCACTGCAGCTACACACTGAGCTACCTGCACTGAAGGTATTCTTTAAGGATATTTTACTAAAATAGAATGTTTTAAATGATGGTAAACATTATAAGTCTCATTGTGCATCTCTGAAACTTTACCTTCTCTGCTCTTGTGTAGGCATTCCTCACTCGAGTAGCCAAAAGTCAACAAGGTGCATTAGAGCTGCTGCGGTCTGGAGTGATTGTGCGGCTGGCACAGTGCCAAGTGTATGACATGCGACCTGAAACAGACCATCAGGGGTAAGTGTTGGTTCCCTGGCTGATGATGAAACCATAGTACAGTCTTCTTGGAAGTATATCACATCTTTTTATAGCTTCATTATTTTTGAGTAATGATTTGTGGGTTTATTCTTTGTGTGTGTTTCTTAAACCTATCAGTTTAGTTTAAAGCTACCTTTTATTGAGAGAAGAATTTCATATAAGTGGGTGTGAGGTTGTTCTTGCAGGCTAATTGCTTAGACTACATAAAAATTTATTTGATATCCTGGATAGAAATGATTAATGTTTTATTATTAAATAATTTATATTGTAACATTTGAAAAACAGCTTACGCTGTAAACTTATTTTGGAGGCATTGCACCTGGTGAAGTGCAGAGTTTGTCCTCACCCATAAAGCACTGAGAGAGCAGCGCATTAAATGCTATTTCAGAAATATTTTATGATGTGTTTAAAAAAAAAATATTCACAGTTGCATATGGCTTGGCAAGTTTCTTCATGTCTTGCCACATTAGGCATTGTGAGGTGATTGAGAGAAGATCTCAGAGAAGGAAATCACCTGGGTTGATTTCAAGCCTTGGTCCCTGTTTTAAACTTAGAGTTCTTAGTGACACAGGGAGTTCAAACGCTTTGGAAAAATTTAAGACTTAGACAAGGTATGCTATTTGAAAGTTCCAGTTAGACATATAAGATTGTATAAAACCTACAGGACAGTTGTAGAGGACTATATTTAGCAGTCGCTCTAGAATTAAGCACAACTGTTCCTAAAATATTTGAGAATAATTAGTTTTATATATCAGTAAACAGGTATCGTATTTCTGCAACAAAGTAATCTGGTTTAGTGTGATATAATACAGAAAAGTAATTTCCCCTGCTTAAAGGAAATGTCTGGCAGCAGCTGTGTGTCATAACTGTGTTGCTTCTCCAATATAAACTCAGTTCAAGTCCAGACTTCTTATTGAAATATGAGTGTTTTTAGGTTCTTAAGAGTGATTGTAGGCTGAGGCTCTGCCTCACTAGTGGACTTCACTCTTCTTGCACTCTTTATCTTTTTTTTTTCTCCCTTCTTTTTAAACCTCCTAAGAATGTATGCAATGAGAGATCCCCCAGTCTTCATTCCTGCTCCAGTGGAACGTTATCGCCAGATTCTCCTTCCAGCTCTTCAACTGTGCCAAGTGATCCTCACATCCAGCATGGCACAACACTTGCAAGCAGCAGGACAGTTAAGTTCCAAAAGATGCTAGAGTATCACTTCTGTTGCTCATTCAAAGAAATTATAGCGGTCTTTGCTCTGATAGTAAACATTTTTTTTTAAATCCCATCCTCACTTTTAAAAGGAGGTCTTTTAAAATTCTCCAAAAGCATTGCTTCCTCTCTGCTCACTGTTAAATTTTGAGTCATTCATACTTGTTCTTTTTTTCTTGTGGTGCAGGTTTTGCAGTTTCTAATTTCCCATTCAGATACTATCCAGGCAATCTTGAGGTGTCAAGATGTATGTGTTGGATCTCTCCAGGAGCTGGCCTCCCTGACAGGAATAATCAGCAAGGCAGCTTTGCCTGGTAGGAACTGCATTTTTGAAGTCTCAGCCCCATCTGCATGAATCTCGGGCTTTGCTTTCTGTAAAGAAACAGTAAGACAGAAGAGAATATCTGGGACAATACAGTTTTTTTTGACATGTAGAGCTCTGAGAAAAATAGGGAAATGTTAAATAATTGTTCTTGAAGTAAATATGGTGGATTTGCAGTAGACATAGTGCTCTACCCATATGTATTTGACTTTCCATTTTCTTTTCGTCATTTTACCTTACACTAAGTATTTTTTGTCTTGGAGGTGACTTGCAAATAGAAGTGTTCAAAGTGTCCATGGTATCTTCAAAAAAGAATTTTTATTCAATAAGTTCTGTAAGGGTGGAAATTAAGATAGAAAATTGTTTGAATACCCATATTTTTTTACATGTCTTCTGTGTTTTTATTTATTTAAAAAAGAAAGCTTCCCAGGGGGGAAGCACTGCAGATCAGCATACTGACATTTCTCTTGGGTAACTTACCTTCACAAAGGGCTAATATGATGGATATAGCGATTTTTTTCTGCATGCTTACCAGTTCAAAATAACTTCTCTACTTTAATGGCTTTCTTTGTTCAGGAGGGATGTCTGACTACAATAGAAAGGAGTGCAGAGCTGTAGTTTAAGCCCAAGTGCTTCTTTGCTTACAGTATAGAGAGCTTTGCACAACAGCTGCAATTTCCATGCCAGCCTCTCTTCCCCCTTACCCCCATTTGATTACTTACCAGACCAGTAAGCTGCATGCTCTCATGCATCTCCTGGTAGCCACATTCATTCATATCTGAGTGTTTTGCTCAAAAAATATGCAAAATACAAGTTGTGTGTTTGGCTGAAATATTCTGATCAATGCTTGTATTTAAAGGTATATACTGCAAAAATCTGTTTAAAAAACCCCAAACAAACAGTTATGTAATGGCTGAATCTCTTTTTAGGAGTGTTAAATGAGCTGGACATGGATGTTAATGAAGGGACACAGATGGAGCTACAGGGACACATAGGGCGATTTCAGGTAATGAAATCATATATTTAACCCTTGTCCTTCTAGAATTGGCTATCTAGATGTGTTTCTTCCTGTTTTTTACTCTGAATAGTAGCAGTTAGGAAAGGATGTTTTCCAGCATCAAGAAAAATATGTGGTAATTTAGGTTTTTTTGTGGGAGTGGGGATGGTGTGTATGGGAGTGGGATGGGGTTTTGGTGGTCTGTTTTTTGGAGTCTTCCCCACACTTCCCCATCCAGTAGAAAAGATAACATTTGGCAATATCAGAGTTGCTTCAGGGACTTTGTTTTACCCTTCCTGGCTTAGGATTCATCTTAGGTGAAGAGAAAAATTCGAAGTCAACACCAAAGCATGTGAAATAATGCAGAAATACTTTGTTACCGCTTTGGCCACAGGCATGTCTCCAGCTCAACAATTTGGTGTATCAGACATGCAGTGGTTTATTTCTTTCCTACTTAATTCGGTTTTGTACTCTACTTTTATGGGACTTGTCTTCAGATTTTGTTTGTCTATATAGGTAAAGGTGATTTAGGTGTGAAAATAGGTAAACTTAAACTGTTATTGATAGTAGTCTGTATAATAGTCTGCAAGAGACGTAGGACAAAGTTATGCGCTTATGAATTGCATTAATTTCTCATTGGGAGTGTTTTAGGGTGCCATTAATTTCTAAATTATATCAAGGTAAGTTAAAACACTAAAAATATAAATTTCATTTACAAAGTGCTAAACGTTTTATCTGCATTGCTTTCTTAATACTGTCTTTTAAGGGATATGCATCACTTAAGTGGAAAGAATCATGCACTTCGTTTGTTGTGATGCTAATTTAAATGTTCATTTCTTACGGCAGCGCCAGTGCTTGGGACTTCTGAGTCGGTTTGGTGGATCAGACAGACTTCGTCAGTTCAAGCTGCAAGATGATAACGCAGCAGGAGACAGAGTGAGCAAGAGGGATGAAATCGAGTTGGCCATGCAGCAGGTAAGGACAAGATGCTAGAGCCTTCAGTCTCAACAATTTACCTGCTGTGCAGATTTTTTAATTATCATAATTTCATATGATAGTGGTAATGCTCTACACTGGTTTTAGTGTGGTATAGGATTCCACATTTTATTTAAAGTAACCCTTGAAAATGTGTTTACTTACATTTGCATTAGAAACCTTTCTTGTTTTGGGTACAAACTCGGAATTTGGAAGGCTTAAATTGATCAGAAAATTTCAAAATAAAAGATGGGTATAGAGGGTAATGGCTAACACTTAAGTTAGAGCCAAAGGGGACTTAACATTATCCAGAAAGTTTAGCTAGCAAGTTCAGGAAAGGCAAAGTTGCAAGTCCTAGACTTGAGGCAGAAGAGAGTCTGTAACTGATGAGAAAATAGAATCGTCACATTCTGGTGAGAAGAGAGGAGCAAAGCATGTTACTCACTGACATTTTTCACTGTAAAATTTAGTGTTCCAAAGCCTTTAGATACTGTAATTGACATGCTGGAGGTTTTTTTTCTTTGTTGGCAGATCTGTGCAAATGTGATGGAATACTGTGAGTCACTGATGTTGCAAAGCGCCCCCAGTTTTCAGCACACTGTTTGTCTGTTTACTCCCAGCCTGTCAGAGTCAACCAACCGAGATGGGCCTCGGCAGGGTGAGATTCTTGACTTGCTGTTTTATGAGACTGAATGCTGTGACATTTGGGCTACTACAAAATCATGAACCAGAGATTGTAGTTTCATATACTCTTTAAAGTAATTTGATGCCAATACTGTAGCTGCTCACTCTCTCATTCTGGAATCCATGCTTGTTCAACCTTGCACTCAGCCAAATTAGGAAACTAATCCTAGTTAAAACAAACAAATTCTTTTTTTACTCACTTCATTCACAGCCTCAAAAATATATATGTCAGTAAAGAAATGTGTGTATGTAAATAAATAGCACAAGAGGGAAAGGTCAAGATTTCCTTTCTTTCCATCTTCTCTGCTGGATAACATTATTTTAAACTAGGACCTCATTTGTGACATGTAAGATGTGTTTTGATGCTGACTGGAACTCTATTACAACACATGGCAAGAGTTTACACTGTGTCATTATGAGGTTGAATGGCTAAAATATGTAAATAGTAAGTCTTCTAATTGAGTTACATTTCACGTTATACTCAGTACTGCATTAGGCTGAATGCCTTTTAGTACTGCAGCCACAGAACTTTTTGCCTAGACTTTCATTTATATTACTTCTGAATCAAGTGCAAAATATTCTTGCCAATGCTTTCAGGTCTTTCACTAGGTTGTTCACAGAGAGCATACCTTATTGATTTCTTGGGGTTTTTTAGTTTTGTTTTTCTATCTTCAACATCTTGTCTAGATACACAAGCACCAGTGGTCCCTTATTGGCACTTGCCTGGCCTGGGCATTATCGTCTATCTGCTGAAACAGAGCACTAGTGATTTCTTCAGTTACTATGACAGCCATCGCCAGAGTGTTAACAAACTGCAAAATGTGGAGCAACTGCCACCAGATGAAATAAAAGAGGTAATTGTTCTGACTCCGTAGTTTCTGTATTGTAGTAACTTGGACATAATTGTAACAAAGGCTCCAAAGCATCTTAGGTAAGCAAGTAATTCCACTTCCTGTGCGTAATTCTTTTCTGCTGTTGGTGAAGGGGGTCCATAGAATGAGTGACCTAAAACTTTAGGGAAGAAACTTCGTAAAAGTTGTGATTTTCATTATAGTTGCTTGGTGATACATTTCATTTTTCCATTTTTTCATCAGCAAGATTATGCAAATTCAAAATAGAGAGCAAAGTTTGAAAGAAATAGTAGCTTACAAGAAAGTTCTAGATATTAATAAGTAATCTTATTTGCTTATTTCTCTTTATATTCTATGATTTGCTACAGTCCTTCTGTTTTTTCTCTTCCTGTCACAGTTGTGTCAGTCAGTTATGCCAGCTGGAGTTGACAAGATTTCCACTTCCCAAAAATACGTATTGGCAAGGCGGCGCCTGGTGAAACTAATAAATAACCGAGCCAAGCTGCTCTCCCTCTGTTCCTGTATCCTTCCAAAATTGAAATGACCCTCAAGGTGATGCTCCAGAAAAGCAGAGAGATAGAAAAAGGGTGTTTCACTTGGATTTCTGACCACTTTGAGCAAAAATCTTTTACAAAAAGTAAGTTTGAAATACTGACTATTAACTTAGGAGGGTATTGCTCTGCTATTGCTAGAATACAAGTGTTTTCAAGTGAGTAATTCCCATTTTGAGCTCCTGCTAGGACTGTCTGCAGCATGATAATAAAGGAATTGTTACAGCCTAGCTCTTCAGTTTAGTATCCAGACCCTCTAAACATTCACATGTGTCCAAGTGTGGTGGAAGAAATACTTTGAAAAATAATTCTAATGTGCCTGTCATGGTAAGAGTTTCTAGTCTTATAGTCAACCTTGCATAAACCTAAATCTCATAAACACCAGTAATTCTCTATAAAATAGAAATAACCAGTCATGCACAAAAGCATTGTCTTCAACAGGTCAGAATTTTCCTCTGCAACCTCACGTGGGAAAGATGTGCTCTTGTACACTGAGCTGTTACCAGCAAGGATGTTACTGCCATCCCCGGCTTTATAACCTCAGCTTTAATTCACTGTCTGCAGCTGAGGTGCCTTTAACAAACTACATGAGCACTCCATACTCTGCTCCCCTCCTGAGGCTGGATTAAGGCGCTACAGGGTGATGAGGAGAGCGAGTGTGAGTGATCCATCACTGGGCCATGGCACTGAGGGAGGTGACAGGTGGTTGAGCTGACATCTTCAGCTGCTTTCAAGTGTGTAAATATGCTCATACAGTAAATGGACAACCCAAAGACAACCAAATTGGAGTCCTTCACTGAGATATGTCTGCAGATATTATAGAAATATGTCTCTTCATTCTTTGGCGCCATCTGGAACACTACCTACTGCACTGCACACCTACTGACTCCCAAGACCCTCTGCTGCCCTCTAGGATGTCATTTAAGAAAGGAAGGCTGCAAGGTAAAACTTCTCAAACATCAAAGTGCCTTTGAATAACTTCTCAGGGTTAGCTTTAAAACTGACCTGCTACTCTTAATATCTTGCCTTTTATATTTAATAAAAGAAATTTTGTTTGGATTTGGCATACCTTTGGATATTCCAGTATAGAATTGGCAATACTGATAATGCTTACTCATAGACTTCTGGGGTTTGTGTATTACAAATAACCTCTAAAGGAAAGTAAAACTATTTTTTTTTAATTTCTGCTTTTCAAACTTCCAAACAAAGTGGAGGTCAGCTAATATAATCAGATCAGTTATCCAAAAATAGTTACAGGAAAATATTTCAATATAATAATCTAAGATGAAATTAAGAAATAAAGCTAATATTGGTGGTTTTAAAAGTATTTTTAGAATTATAGCCACCATTGATTCACCAGAGTATTTTAAGTTCATTGAATTTCATTTTTAAAAAAAGAAAAATGGAAGGAGATCAGGGAAAGGGGATTCAGGAAAGAGTCTTTTGCTTAAAGTGCCATGTTGTGTGATTAAAATTATTTATGACTCGCTCTTTATGTATTTTCTCTAAATCATTTAAGTCAAAAAAATAGTGTAATTTCTAATGCATAAGCTTACTTTTGGATCAAATTGGAACACTGTTTTAAATTTGTTATATGACTTGTTATAGTGTGGAGCAGCCAACATAATTTTAACATCTCGTTTTCTGTTGCCAGATTCCTTTGGTTCAGAGCCAAGCTTGGATTTCAGTAGTGGACTGAATCGAGTGAGCCAGCACGATATAGAACAGGTGAGATGTGACAGTGCTGCAGGGTACAAAATGCTCCTGGCTACCATGGAGCTATTGGGAGCAGTCTGACTGTTGTTTACCCACTTCTGAACAACCTGCAGGAACACCAACAGCATATAACTTAATTTAGGATTAGTGAAGCGTTACAAAATTGTTTTGGAAAATATTGTGAAACAGGAGGCACTTGTGCTGCTGTGCACGTATCTTCAAATCTTAATATGAAGAGTCAAGTAAAAAATGAGCTATACTATTACTAATGAGCTATAATATTACAAAATAATAATTCTTTTTCGCTTACCAGCCAGTCAAACAGTGGCTTTTAAATAATAGCTTTATGAAAACACCAGTTATCCTTGGAAGACTTGCAATATGGGGGCAAGTTTCCCAATTTTCTGTGATCCTTCAACTCTTCACTTCAGGTCAGCTTCAGCTAGACTATAGAGAAATGAGATCAAAAGGGTAACAGGAATTGAGGAGACTATAAAATGTGAATACTAGAATAAAAGTAATTCCCACTTGCACAGAAATTTGATCGTTTGTATAAATTTGCTGCAGAGGTGGTAGGAAAAAAAAAAAATTTACTGATCAATCCCACAGACATTTCTATGACTGTGCAGAAAAAACCCTTGTTTGTCAAAACTGCAGTCTCAAGGACCTTTATAAGATCTAGAATTGTAAGAAAAGTTGCTGTGTGTTTTGTGATGAGGCATCTGTCATTTATTTAATTCAAAAGTAAACTGTACAATATCATTTTGGTAAAATACTTAGAATGTAGTTAATTCAGTGATTCCTTACATATGCATAAATGAAAAAATGTTGGCGCACACTGACTCTCTAAACAGTCCTTAAAGGACTAGGAAAATTTTAATCAGAAGATGTGTTTGTATGACTGTAAGTGAACAAGCTGAATTGTAACTGATAATTCCTAAAACAGAATAAGCAGTACTTATTAGAGAAGTCAGAAAACCCCATTCTTTGGAAAGCAGGTCAGAGAATAAATCCTAGTGAAGGGTCTGACAGGCAGTGGATGATAAGCTGGCATTTGAGGAAGAGAAGATTTTGAATTGATGATTGCCTCAACTCTGTTTCAGCTTCAGATGGAAGCCACGAACAGCTTTGGTGAATCTCTGCAGAAGAAGCTTCTGGACATCGAAGGTTTATATTCCAAGGTTCGCTCACGATACACCTTTATTCAAGCTCTCATTAGACGTATCCGTGGTCTTCTAAGGATATCAAGGACCTAAAAGACTCTTGATACATGCTTGCCCTGTGAAGCAGTATACTAGGGCAAGCCTTCTCGATCATTGCATTTTATAGATCAAACGTTTTCTAAATACTGTCAAAATTATTTTGTTACTTTTTTTTATCCCCGTGGATGAGTTTTGTGTATTCTTTCCTACTGCTCCCAACTTGATATAAAAAAATAAAGGATTGTTTTCGACTGAGTTATGAATAATATAAAATTTCAAGCAAGAAAGAATTCTAATGGATGACATCAAGGAAACAGGAAGTTCTGCAGCTGTGATGATACTACATTTGTTCATGCTTTCAGAGGAAACTAAAACATCTTTGTGTTGTTCCTGTTTCACACAGAGATTTAATGAAACCATAGGGTTTACATTTCATCACTTGCAGACTAATTACTGTTGTGTGGATTTTATATTCATTTTTGCACTGTGAACTGCTAATTTCTGTTCCCCCTTGTCTTGCCATTTTTTCAGCTGAAAGAAGTATAAGCTGCTTCTCTTTGAACAAGTTTAAATGAGAAAAGTGATAAAAGCTGTAGAAAGTGACAGCTATAGGTTTGGTTCTTATGGCTGGGGGAGTAAAGGTTTCTGTGCTTTTCTTGCTGCAACACAAGTATAAAGATAGAATTAAGTGCATGGGGAGGAAGCCAACAAGCGTGAATGGTAGGTTGGTTCTGTAGTTAGATTGTTCTCCTATGAGCCATTCATATATCCTTGTATCTTCTGTAAAAAAGCTATTAAAAAATGTAATCATTGATTATTGACTCCCTTAACTCAGTCTGAGCTTATGCCCCAGTTCATATATGCCTTGTACATTATTTTTCCTCTGAGTTTTCATTACATAATAGTAGACATTTTTAATGATTTTATTTTTACTTATGTTAGCAACCTAATTACATGGATGACATCATTTTTATGGAGGTGTGATGACAGCGCTGCTCTCAGGTGAGGCTTGTTAGCTATTTCATAGGCGCAGCACTTGGTCTTAGAGTTTTACACAGCTGGACTTTGGCTGTTGAGTTTTCCTTGTGTCTCCACCACTCTCGGAGAAACCCAAGCCCTAAGCCGAGAATGTAACGTGGCGTTACAGGGAATCCAGGCCCCTTTGGCCCGCACCCGTGGTTCCCGGCGGGCCCCTTCGCCGCCCGGCTCCGGCTGCTGCCGGGCTGGGGTGGCAGCGGGGAGG
>VZTN01023788.1:22811-93156 GCA_013400515.1 Erpornis zantholeuca
ATGCCCCCCTGCGCTCGGGCCGGGCCCTGCCCGCGGGCCGATTCCCGGGCAGCCGCCGCTGCAGCGCCCGGAGGCCGCGTTGGAGCTGCCTTGCGATGGCGAATTGTCCGAGCAGCGGCAGGAGGGGGTGTTCGCTCATATCCTCGTGCTTCTGTACTCCTGACACCTGGCAAAATTAAACTCTGAATCAAGTCTGTAATGGGCTGCTAATAAGGAATGAATTAGGAGAGGAGGTCTTGCAGACTAGTAAATGTAAGAGGGGCCCTGAATCTGAGGGTTAAGTGATTGACGTGAACCTGTCCTATCGCAGGTGGTATTTGAACAGTGGTTTAGTGCGGGAAAAGCATACACAACAGCATATAAAAAGAGGGAGTGAGAGGTGTCTGGCAGCAAAGTTACTGGCTGAATTTTCGACTCTTAGGCCTCCATGAAACCAGTAGTAGCTTTCTACTTGTGATGTTTCTATTGAAATACCTTTTTCCAGCTGGGTTCTCTTAAGGTTATATGCCTGTCTGGCAGTAAAGGTGCCATGAGCAGGACTATGCAGACTGGCAACTGATGGTCCTTTATACCTTCTCCTTGTTTTCCAAGTCTGTGGCGTGTATGACTTCTGTGGTGGGGTGGGCTTAGCAGAAATAAAGCAACGTGCTATCAGTCTGAATTCCTTCTGAAGTACAAGAATGCTCCTTCCTATAAGCTCGTTGCTCCCTTCTTTCCATGGAAAGGCATTGTAGATGCCTAGAAAGGCAAACACAGGACATAATTTTTATGAAAACATCTTTCAATAAGATTTTGGGTGCAAATCTTCTTTAAGTTGTCTCCGATATATTTATCAGTGTCATCAGTGATTCTGGCTTGTTAGATGTTTCATTACCTCCTGCAGGCTTTAAGTGTATTCACAAAATTATGATTTAACATTAGATATGTTTGTTATAACAATCATTGGAAAAAATGTAATTGTTACTGGCTTAGAACATTAGTATCCTTTCTATGATTAAAAATCTAGTAGGCATAAGTCAAATATTAGCCTGGCCACGAGTACTCTTCTGTGCATTTAGAGAGTAAATGAGATGCTTGGGCAAGCCAGTTTTGAAAAAAAAGAATGAGAAAGACATTTAAAATCAGCTAGACTTCTCTGTAGCATTAATGTACTTGATTTAGTGCAGCTTTGATGTTTGTAATGAACTGATTTAACGTACTTAATAACGTACTTAATAACGTACCTAATTTTAAGAAAAAAATAAGTGGATGGTCCTATGGAAGGCCATAAATATCTTCTGATGCTGAATTCTTTCACGCTTCTTTTGATCCTTGTATAGTCTCTGGCACTGAAAAGATAGAATCTGATACAAACAAAAAAGATGACTCAGGTTTTGGCTAATGAGAGAAAAAGAACAAATAAAATTGTAACCACAGTGAGAAAGCTCAATGCTGCTCCAACATGATTTGCTGGAGTGAGCTACCATAGAACAATAAAATGGCAACATAAACCAGGAGGACATAATGTAGTTGAGCACACAGCCGTCTGGGCAACAACCTGAACTTGTCTTTTTTCACTAGAGAAAAAAAGCATCTTGTAGTCCAGTAAGAAATGAGGTCGATCTATCTGCCTTTGCATATTCTCCACAGATCTGGCTGACATTGAAATGTCTTTCTCTTCTGCTTTGTGTAGGGGGCTTTTTCTCCACCATCTTTTCCAGTTTGTTTGGAACTCGAGAGATGAGGATTCTCATCCTGGGGCTGGATGGAGCAGGAAAAACAACCATTCTCTACAGGTTGCAAGTTGGAGAAGTTGTGACCACCATTCCAAGTAAGTGATCTGCCCATAGGCAGCATATTTGCCTGTAGCCTGTGATTTACCTGTAGCTCTAACACATAAACTTTGCCAGCTGAACTTGCTACGTGCTTCCTTCGTAAACAAAAGTATCTTCTGTTGTGGAAGCCTTGCACTGTTGTATCTAAGAACTTTTCTTAGATACAAGTATTACAAAAGAATATTTTATGCTGCCCTGCAAAATGCAAAAAGCATTTGACCTCAAGATTGTTTGCATGATTTGGCAGTCTGTTTGTGATAGGTCAGTGTTCAGTAGGTGGTAAATGTGGACTGTATAACTCTTTTGTTTCAAAATATAGCTATTATGTGAATTCCAGACACGTAGGATGGTGTCAGCAAATCATACCTTTATTTTTTGACAAGGGTTATAAAAACACTTTTGTTTAACATGGAGAAGAAGAAATCAGATGATTTAACTTTACATTCTGTAGAAAATGTAACAAAACTCAATATGAGGTTTCGTGGAGAAGATTATTTAAAGAAATGTAACCGATCTCAGCACTTGACTTGGTATTCATGCAGCCACACCCACCCAGTGAGTGTGCCCAAGTGTTCTGGCCATGAACGCTCTGTGTAACGAGCAGAACAAGGGATGCTTGACTTTTGTGTCCCTGTCATGTCTGTTGTGTTCCTCCTGAATCTGACCTTGCCCAGGCCTCTGTTACCTTTTAGAAGCCAGCAGTTTGCTGGGCTATACTCTTTTTGCCCAAGGGTTTTGCTTATTTCAGCCTCCATAGATTGTAAGCAGCCTGTGCCCACTGTTCACTTCCCTGTGTTGTGTTTCCCTGGGCTAGCAGGAATGACTTATGTGATACTGCAGCCTTGTTGCCATTTTCCGGACATGAGTATCAAGTCCTCTGCTGAGAAGTTGATTCTGCTGTGGTTCTTAGGAGAATGCAGACCCTGTGTGGACAGGAAGGACACATTCCTTAGTGCCCTCTTGCTGTCAGCTGTGTACTTGGTTATCACAGCAGGCAGTTCTTCAACCCTTGCACTGTTTCTTTTGGTAATTCCAGGCACACTGCTGTTGATTTTTAACAACCTTAGCATTTGTTACAAATCTCTAAAATATGTTTACGATGTGGTTTTATTGTTCAAAGAAGAAAAATTTCTGCATTATTTTGAGTCATGTTTGTTGGGGTAACTTTGCAAAGGGCACAAACTTCATTATGCAGCTACTGAGAATTTTCAGGTCTGAAAATCTTAAACTAAGTGTTGCAGTATTCTTCAGAAAAACAGGAAAATCACCAACAGTGAAATTGTTTAACTTTGTTTCAGCCATTGGCTTCAATGTTGAGACAGTGACCTACAAGAACCTGAAATTTCAAGTCTGGGACTTAGGAGGCCAGACAAGCATAAGGTAATAGATTTCTAAAGTCAATTAACTTTCTCTAAGGAGTGCCAAGTTATTGGAATTCTCTTAGCAGGCACTTCTGAAAATTGGTTAAGTTTTAAAAACGGCCCATTCTCAGGAGAGCATTTTCATCTGTTGGAATTCAATTTGTAAAACTTGTGATGCACTACAGATTGGAAAAAAACCAAGCGAGTGTTTTCACTTGTATTCAGTTTTTCTTTGAAAAACAAATTTATTAGTTTAGTGGGCAATTGAGTAGCATTCTGAGAAAGAGTGGAGGGAATGATAAAAACCCAAAAAGATACTTGCTAGCTTTGCATTCTTAAGAATATTGAAGTTGGATTTAGGTATAGATGGTAATTTTTAGTAAGCTTCACAAGTTTTGTAATGAGTAATTATCAGTACCCTTGTATGATTCCTTTTCCAGTTCTCAGTAGCAAGGTGCAGCGTAGTTAGTTAGGAAGGAAAGTACAGTCACTGAGATAAAGGTTCCTTCCCTTTTTAGTTTCAGTACAGTAATTCTGAAAAAGGTGGTTTGTTTTGATCCATGTTGATTACTTGCCTGTATTAATTAGTCATATAAGATTTCTCTGGTTATCCTTCTTTGGTGACTGTAATGAAGATGCTTGTGTCTTTAAACTTTCTATGCTTTCCCGTCCCTCAGTTATGGACCTGATGTCCTGCAGTCTGATTCTCAAATAAGTCTGTCCCCAGCATTTCTGTTCTTTCCCTGTTTTCAAGCTACTTTTTGATTTGCTTTGTGTTGGGTTGCGATTTTTTGGGTGATTTTTTTTGGGGGGGGGTGGGTGGGGTGTGTGTGGTTTTTTTTAATCTGCCTTGGAGAGTATTTGTACTGTTTGTTTATTTTTGTAGCCTCTTCAAAGTATCTTCTACTTGCCTCCTGGGGACTTTCACTCCAGAGAGTTTTTACTTCCTCTGGGTGATGTGTTTTTAATTAGCTGCCAGAAAAGGACTGCTTACATGCAAATGACATGACTGGTACTTCTCTCTCCTCTGCAGGCCCTACTGGCGGTGTTACTATTCAAACACAGATGCTGTCATTTATGTCGTGGACAGCTGTGATCGAGACAGAATTGGCACTTCAAAATCAGAGCTTGTTGCTATGTTAGAGGTAAGAAAACAAAGATGACAGTCGTTACCAGTAAAACGAATTGAGAAATTGAAACTTTTTTTGGAGCATGTGTGAAATTTGATTCAATCAAGTGAAGCTCAACTTCACTTGTGAAACTTCAGCCCTCAGCATAGCCCCTGCAGCAATTCTGACTGAAAAAAGCACTGAATACTCTGCAGGTACTTCATGGGTTTGTACAGCATTATCTGGGCAGTTAATTTCATGTAGCCTTGTGGTTTTGTGAAAATTTACTTGCCTGCCAGGACAGCTGCTCAGTACTGCAGTGGTGGCAAAATCAGGCCCTGAAGGATTGACAGTAATTAGTATCCTATTATGTTTTGAAGATGAAGAACATATGTAGAACAGGGTAATAGGAGTTGAGCAACCCTTCCTTTCTTTCTTCCCCCGCCCTTCCAAATATCTGCAAGCTCATTTAATGTGCCTTGTTAAATCCAACTACCATCTTGTTTCATAATTTGGACTGGCCATGTTTTGAAACTGCTCCTATGGGATACCATACTGGAATTGAGAATAAACATCATTCTTTCATGGAAGAAATTTCTACAGAACAGAAATCAGCAAACAAAATCATCGAGAGCTGCTTTAGTTCCTTTTTATGATACAGGTTTTCTCTCCTTAAAATAAATTCCATAGAAGTCTCTGCAACAACTTCCACGATTTCTCTTTCTTTTAGGAAGAAGAGTTGAAGAAAGCCATTTTGGTGGTGTTTGCAAATAAACAGGACATGGAACAGGCCATGACTCCCACAGAAATGGCAAATGCCCTTGGCTTACCAGCTTTGAAGGACCGAAAATGGCAGATATTCAAAACCTCTGCAACTAAAGGCACAGGGCTTGATGAAGCAATGGAATGGTGAGTACTAGTCTAGTTATGCTTCATTCATAGGCTTAGTTTTACAGATTTGGTGGGGTTTTTTATAAGACTGAATTTTTATAAGACTGAATTTGTGGATGGTCTGACATAAAAGAGTCCACATTAGAAGAATGACTGGTTTTCTCCTGAAAGTATTTCAGCAGAATTGAAATGACTTTTCAGTAAACTGACTTAACCTTTTTCCTAGGTTGGTGGAGGCCTTGAAGAGCAGACAGTGATACAGAACTGACCAGTGCAAGGAAGTGTCAGCTATAGCCAGCATCCCCCTTTCTGCAGTTAAGTATTTTCAGGCCACAGATGCTTGTAAATAGGACAGATTTGAATCTGACTTCTGTAATGTGGATGCCTCCCTTGAACTGTAAAACTGAAATAAGTGAATGTCTGTGTACATTATCATACTCCATTTCTTTCTTATTGTTTAAAGAATGTACTTATGTTAATTTGTATGAAAGTCATTTTTTTTTGTCATCCCCCCTTCCTTTGTTGGTTTTGGTGGCCAGTATATTGGTGTAGATAGAACACTAATAAAATCTGGAACTGTCAGCTATACCCAGGGCTGTGTTGCTTGCTAGAGGCTGCTTGCTTGCTGCTTGCTTTACAGAAACAAGTCCAAGTGCTGCCAGTTTCAGCAGCCACATAGCTGAACACCTGCAGAGGTTTCCTTAAGCTGGTGTTGTTCTACTTCATAACCCTTCAGTGTAGACATGCTGTTACAGTGAAGAACACCAACAGAGCACAAGTAGTGCACCTCTGGCTGCCAACATGGCATTCAGTGCGTGTCTGAAAGGAAAAGCAGTGTCTTCAGTAGACAGCCATGGCTGTGATGTTCCAGGGCCATAACGTGAATTTACCTTCCATCTTCATGAGCTGTTACTCCTGTACTCTCATCCTAGCCAGAAGTGACAGGTAAGTAGCTCAGTATAGCTGCAGAAACACAAAGCCAAATCAAAGTCATGAGGCAGACTTTTCTCTTCAGGACCAGTGTGTTCACAAGCAAGAATACAATCATCACAGAACTCATTTCTTACAAATGAAGTAAACTTTAATATAAAATATCATAGTTGTTGCCCACTCAACTATACATGCTCTGGTAAATATACACATATGGAAAAAATTTAAAAGTATTTATTTAAGATCCTCGATGAAAAAGAGGACATAAAAATACTAATAAATACAATTAAAATATGCAAGTACTTTTTTAAACAGTAGTTAGTTCTTTAGCATGGTATTACTTTTCATAAATTAATCCTCCAGGACTGAAAAGCCTTTTCATTCCACCATTGCCAAATCTTTCAGTGTGTGACTTCGATGTCGCTTGGCCTTGTACATAGGGCGCAGGGATTCTATTTTTCTCTTCCTGGTTTCTGCTTTATTCTTGTGTCTCTTCAGCTTCCTCCTTGCAGCAATGTCAGGATTTGCTACAGTCTAGGGAAAAATAGTACACTGTTTGTTCACTGACAACCAACAACAGCCCCTGTGAACATCAGGAACTTCCTAAGAAATTGGTGGCTGCTAAGACACAGGTGTTCTTTGGTTCCTCAAAACTGAGGCTGCTTTGCCCTTGAGGTAATTGGGAAAGCATCGCTGTCAGCCAGAACCTGCCCAAGAGGCTGATCATACACAGTTTCTTTGAAGTTTTGTAAAAGACCTGATGAAATGGTCCTAATTCAGGATGAAGTTCTTCCTCAAACTCTCTTTCCTGGGCAGATCTCAAGCCCTTACAGAAGCCCTATTTCTTTTTCTCTCAAGAGAAAGTGGAATCTTACCTGCAAAGCCCTCTGCTTTTTCCTCATTGCTCTTTTCTGGTTGGCCTGTTTCTGCACAGAAGAAAAGGCCAGCGAAAAGGCCTCCAGTCCCACTAACTTCTTGAGAAGTTCTATGATTTCTTGGGAAAGGTTCTTCAGTGTTGGATCTATTAAAACAAAATTGACTTACTTTATTTTTCAGCATATGGAATGAAAGCCAAGAGCATAGTATGGATTCCTCTTTCTTTAATAAAGGATGGCTGCACTGATTGACCTTGCCCAAACCAGCGCCTGTGAAATCTGCTGGCTCTTCACCAGCTTTCCCAGAGAACTAAAAGTGCCTTTTCAACCAGCAAACAAAAATATGCTTCTGAGAAGCAAAAGTTTTTTTAGGATAAAAGCATCCCAAAGGTGAAGTACAAGTGACTTTCTGTATCTAGGCACTAGGGTTCTAGTAGAATAGGCTTTGTTGTAAATAAAGATGATTCCAGCCTTGTCAGTCAGCATTTCTGATAAGCAAAACAAAGGCTGGCTTAATTGTTGGAATCATTAATTAGTGGCAATATATTAACTACAATCACTGTGAAAAAAAAATAAAATTGAGGGTGAAAACAAAGAGGTGCTAGGAGAAAACTTAAAGCAGGGCAAATACTTCCCTCAGGCTTTCAAACAGTTGTTTCAAGTTCCCCTCCTCAGCAATGACTCCGTGAGTCTTGCCACCATGAGCCCACTCTCGAGTACTACACTTTTCCCACTACACCACATGCTCAGGCTTTACCCACTTGCACACAGGAGCATGCCTAACTTCATTCCAGTCTTTGAACATGCAGATTTCTATTTCAGCTGACATACACTCTCCTCCCTTCCTGGTGTTTTGGTTAGACAGCAAGTAGGTGAAATTCACTGATTACAGTATCGACAAAAGCAGTGGCAGGTGGTCTTTATACTGAAGCACAGCTGTGCACATTCCTCTTTGTGAGGGAAATCCCTTACCTTGGTCTGCATAGTTGCTGTTCAGCTCCCTGTACAGAGGGGCAAGAATTGTTGGAAGGTAGGGCTTGATCCTGTCTTGCCCCAGATCCACCGAGATTGCTCCCAGGAACTTAAAGATGCAGCTTCTCTGAAAATAAGTGTGGGACATGAGTAAGGAAGGCTGGAAGGAAACTTCCTAACTGAACTGCTCCAAGAGGGCTGTGCATCACTGCTCAACACAGCAGGTGTTCTTTTAGACACCTGAGTCACAAACTCACTGCTGTTACAAGGTCTTACTGCACCCAAGTACAGCTTTCAGTGAGACACAGCCTCTGTTGGGTGAGCTGGGACTGGGCTGGCAGCTGTTGACACTTTGAACAGGCTTGTTCTCACTGTTGTCAACTGAGGCAGCTGACACTGAAGACACAGAAGCTCAACCTAACTCTGCACCATGGGGAACGACAGTGCTTTTCCTGATGCTGTCCCACACATCCCTTCTCCTAGCAAGTTATTCCACACTGCCATTCCCCTGCCTGCAGAAGCCTAGTGCCCTTGGGCATTCAAAGGCACTGTTCTGTCCCCTTCAGCTTGGTGCCTTGTGGTTTACCCATCTTCCACCACCCTGCAGGAGGCTGGAAACATCAGCAAGAACCAGAGTGGCACAAGCCTTTCCTGAGAACCCCAAATGAAAGGCTTGTTTCTTCAGCACCTACAAATCCTATCTTCAGTGCCAGCTCACAGCACCCTCTGCACCTTGTCCCCTGGAAACAAAGAGCCACAGCAACACTATCCTGTAGAAGTACCCACCTCATCAAAAGCACTGTTCTTACCTTTAAAGGGACTTTAGGGGAATATGCTGCTTCTCTCTTCGCCATGATAGAGAGCTTCTTCATTAACCACAGCAGTGTGGCTGGCTGGCCTTTCTCTTGTGTGTCCTCTCTTTCTTCCTCTCCTTGAGCAGAAGTATCTTTCTCATCCTCTGAGACCTCCTGCTCTTCCACTTCACAGCTGAGTTCTCCATCTTCCTCTTTACCTTCTTCTGAAGCAGGGGCTAGCAAGTAAACAACTTTGGCCACAAAAAGTAAATTCTTTATAACCTGAAGTGTGGAAACAGAGGAGTCAGTCACTGTGGATTCCCTATGTAAGCACCAGGGCATGTAAGAGCCAAGACTCGATCTGAAACATGAACTTGCCAACCCAGGAGTCTGCAATGGCAGACCCCAGTCCTGCCCTGCTCCCCCTTCCTGTTCCTGCCACCCCTCAAGTAGACTGACACCACAACGGGGACTTTCTGGGCCCTCAAGAGGCTCATAGTTGCTCAGATGCCCTCAGCAGAGAGCAACTGGCCCTGAACTGTGTATCTGCCCTGAGCCACCACCACCAGACAGCAGCAGTGCTGTCCTGATTAGGACAGAATGTCCCTCATGTGCCAAGGCCTGCTCTGTGCCCTCCTGCAGCCCCAGACAGGTTCCTGCCCTTACCTGCTCACTCAGAGACACGTCCAGAAACTTGGACTGCAGCTGATGGCAGAATGCAAACGCAAGTTCCTTCATCTGGCGGAATGAAAAAGGAGAAAGGAATGACTCCATTGAAGGGAGCTGGGTAGCAGAGACTCAAAGCAGTATTCTGCGATCACCAAAGGCAGTTCCCAGGGGAGACCAAAGGATCAGCTCAACACAACTTCTGTGTCTTAAAACCTAGAAGGTTGTTTTTGTGCTGCTGAGAAAAAGACCCTAAAGCCTCCTCCCAGCAGCAGAGACATCTCCTCAAATGCTTTAAGTGATGAGGATTAGGCAGCAGATAAGCGACATGCATGCCAAACTATGAACTATTTCTACGTGCCAGTCAGGGAATGGCATGAGCAGAGTGAAGGAGTAGTACAGACATCATTACCTTTTTGTCCAGTTCAGCAATCAAGAAGACTGTGGATGCAGACAGCTCTGCCGGTGTCTTTTTTCTCTTCCCTGATTTTCTTTCCTTCCATTTGTTGACAAGATCTTCTGGCTTATAAGATGCAAACAACAAGCCAAAAGTCTCAGTGGCTGTCAGCCAGACCCAGCTATGAGGATACCACAGGTGAGACTGGACATGATCTGGGGAAAAGAAGACCTCTTTCAGCACAGGAGATAGTCCATTGAGACCAAAAACAGAACCAGGTCACTCCCAAGACTTACCACAGCATATGCTGCAATAAAAAGGTGAACAAAATGAACTGTGCTCGTCTTCTCAGAACATAGTAAAAGACTTCCTAGCAACTCAATCCAGCCAAAGCAGAGAACAGCAAAAACCTACAGGTGGCCAAATATTCCCACAGTGATCAGGCATTCTTAAATGCACCCACAGCACTTTGAAACACTCAGAGATGGGGCCTCTGCTGAAAAGCAATGCCAGCTGGGCAGGAAAAGTGGGCACAACACAAAAAGACATTTGCTCCAATCCTGACTGGCAAGCCATGTTTCTGCAACAACTATCGTCCCTTCAGTGACTCGGTGCCACAGCTCATCTGCCCATGATGTCTGGGGACTCGCTGCTCTGAGACTTGTGTCAGCTGGCCCTGCTGCTGGTGGTCAAATCAAACCCCTGGAGAGAGGCTGAGGATGCTTCATAGACGAAATTGAGCTGCCCTCCTGTCTCACCTCTGTCCAAGCTGCCCATCACCAAAATCCAGGATAACAATGGTTATCTGCTATCTCACTAAAGGCACCTGGCAGGCTGGACTGTTCAAAGTCACTAACCAGCCACATCAGGTCTTCTGATTGCAGCAAATGAAGCAATTAAAATCAGGGCAACAAAATGCCAATAAACCAGCCTGATACTATACAATCTCACACACGGTGAAATTACTTGAATCAAGTAACTTCCAGGTCTTCACATCCTGACAGACACACAGTATTTAGAGCACCATGTGTCATCACTTTCTGCCTGGCATGTATGATCAAGGAAATCTCATCTTCTCAGGACAGCTCAGTATTTTCATCCAAGAAAATGTAATTATAGTGAAACATGCAATAGTTTCCAACTATTTGCTCTAGGGGTAATAGAAAGTACTTTCCAGCAATTGAGACAGAGTGTCTTGTTTTCACCAATGACATAACCTTTCCATTAGCAACTTCTCTTTCATTGCCCAGTAACTGCTGTGTATTATCATTTTGCAGAATGGAAACCTTGTATAACAAAGTTCAGTCATTTATATTAGCATGTGAAAAACCACAAGGCACACAAAGAATCTTTCTGGTAATGCAGCTGTAATAATTCCTTAATGATACTTACCCCAGATACTGCTCACAACATCATTGTTCCTGTTTAATTGAATCAAGTTGCACTCTGTGATTAGCTTTTTCACCAGCACAAGAAAGCTGAATAGCAGTCTATCTGCAGCCTTCTCCTCTTCCTCTTCAGTTATCTAATAAAAACAGCAAGTCAAGCAAGATACTTATGAGAACCCAAGGAGAGCTCTGATTAATCTTCGCTAGATAAATTTCAGATCAACCGTTCAAAAACCAGAAGACTGACTTGTACCCAGTTCCCAATATAAACGGAACAGAAGCACATTTCCTCTGGAGAGAATCTCTGCAGGAGATTGTATTAGAATCATTCTTGTTTTTCATACAGACATCACTATAACAAACAGCTGGGTTTCTAAATGCAAGTAATTACACGTATTATGTCTGTGTATGTATTTGTGTGGATTTGATTCTCATCATTAGAGCCCAGCTGAGTGCAGATTTGCCTGTATCACCTGGGAAGCCCTGAGTTGTTATGACAACACTGTGTGTGCTGCCTGTGGTCCTCACCCTGCCTGCAACCACTGGCTGGCTTGATATAAATCGTCAGTACATGTCACAGCACAGGGCATGATTACACCAAATTTCTCATCACTGCAGGTATTTTATTTTCATCTCTTGCCAATTTACAGATCCTGAGGTTCTTTTTCTCTCTTGTGCAAGGACAGCATGCTGAACAGTAGTAAAATTCATGGCCACTCCCCAGGCACACTGACTGGGATCCCTTTGGGATTATCAGATGCCAAGCAGAAACTGAGGCAGCCTTGTTATTCTGAGTTAATCATGTGCACTAAAAGATTTTCCATACAACAAAACCATGGTCTGAAGTACAGGAAGGGAATGCCTTTGAAAGTTAAAGCTGTAGGTAACGCTGGACAAAGCAAACAGTCATGAGCCATGCACCCCTGACCTGCAATGCTTACACAAATCTCTGCAGCTAGCAGACACGTTTCCCACATTGCAAAGAGCAATATATTTATCTGCTGGTTACACTGTATGGCTTCAGGCTCAGGCCAGGCAGCTTTTCAGAGTTCCTTTTCCCCCTGTGCTGTAACATATGACATCAAATTTGGGCTTACAGGCAAAAAAATATGGTTCTAGGTCAGTGAGGTCCCCTTCAGAACAAATGTGTGTGTTTTGTGTCTTTCCTCAGTCCTGAACAGTAAGTCCAACTGTTAAATCTCTCCTACACTTCTTCACCTTTTCCATTTTTTTAAATTCTCCTTTGTCGCTGTTGCGCACAAAATGAAGAGAATGGACTTCAATTTTTAGAAAATCTGAAGGCTTTTTTATTCAAATTTTCACACCTTTTTATACTACTTGATACTAAATACTACTTGATTAACTAAATAGCACAACACCTCTCTACAACCATTGGCTGAGATAAAAAAAGCATATTTTGAAAACATACAACAAAAAAGTAACAAACTAAAATGAAAAAACACCACCTGTTATTTTAAAAATAAAAAATGTTTCCAAAACTTTTATAAATTTTTTCCTGAAAACATAAAATGTTTATAAAATTGTTCATTTAGAAAGTAAAAAACTTTCTCTTGGAAAGAAAATCCTTTTGCAGGCTTTGCTGCTGAATTTTCTCTAAGACCCATCAAATATCAACCCCACGCTCTTTCCTTGAGCTTCATGCATGGAGAAAAGTTACTTACATTTTCAAATTTACTTGGGTTGATTTCTTGTTCAATCACAGTGAGGACTGCTTCAAGCCGCCGTTCAAACATTACTCCGTCCACTTCGACAAACAAGCCACATGCCTGGGCAGCCAACCTCCTGTGTGAGCTCTGACACACAAAAAGTAACACCCATTGTTAACTCTTTATAATCAAATCCTGCAGCTTCCAAGTGCAGGAGCTGGCAGCAACCCTTACTTTCTGTCTTTAGCAGTAACACCTTAAGAGAACCTTAAGAGTATATTGAAAAAGGAGATGCTGCCTGCTAGGTATAAAAGCACATGGCAGCACAAGTTATCTCTGGGAATGCACCCTAAAACTGAATGCCAGAAGACCTTTTCCAGTCTAGTTCCCAGCTGCAGAGATCTGGGAGTTACTCTGCAATGCAACAGGCAGCTTACAGCTACAAAGCAAAACTGAACATATTAAGAAGTGTTGAAAAATGCTAACTCTACTAGTGTAGAGGGACAGAACCTGGGTTCAGCTAGAGGACATCTTATCACCCAAGCACCCAGATCAAAACAGCAGATCTGGAAGACCAGGTTTGCTGCCTTCCAGTTGCTGGCAACAGAACAAAGCATGTCTGAGATAAAAGTCAGCACAAATGCTGACATCAGAAGAGCTTTAAGGAATTTGTTCAAACCTCTAACATAAGAGAAGACTACACTGTGAAATACCTGACCCAAAAGTGGAACTGTTAGAAAGCAGCAAAATGCAGCTGGGAAGTCTGTAGGCTGACCTACAGCATCAGCAGATCCCTATATTTTTGCAGCTTTATGAAGCTGTACCATTTCTTGCTAAGTCAGGCACAACTAATCCACCAACCCACCAGATCTGGTACTAACAATCTCTCACTTGCCTTATTAATCTCACTCAGCCCTCCAAAAGAGTTCAGACCTGGACAGTGAAAAGACCAAAGAATACCTTTTTGCTGTGAAACCACTCTGTGACCAGCGAAAACATCAGATCTTGTTTTTCATTGCTGATCTTACTGAGAAGAGATTTACACGTCAAAGCTGCCATCTTTTTGCATTTGGCTGAGTCATCATTTATCATCATCATACAAAGAGAGAGAAAAAACAGCCCACAGTATTTGTGCAGCAGATCCTAGAAAGAAACAACCATTATCAACCACAGACACCCAAGTAGCTTCTGGCATTTAAAGAGAAAAAGAGGGCTATTTGCCACACTATAATCTGGAGCAGTGTTAGCCCTGGGTGGGCTCCGTGTCAAGGCAGCTAAACTGCTAAAATGGGATCATCCTGTTGTTGGAGCACACAGGGAGTGTACAGCAGCCCCAGCCCTGCTCTGACTTGCTACCATATCCCTGGGTCAGCAAAGTGAGTGTGAAACCTTATAGGGTATTTTCATGCCCAGCTCTCACTGAAGCAGGCTTAAGTCCTTCAGCGCTGCAGCAATCACCCAAATATACTTTTCTCGGAGACTGCAGCTCTTTGCCACTTTAAAGAGTTCCCAGGAGCCAATCTGAAATGTTAAATCATCATGCAGTGCTGAAGCTCAGCTTACTGTGCAGAATTTCTCTTCCTTCCAAATTCTTGCTCAATTGCATTTCTCCCAGTGCCCTGAATGCACCATTAAGCTCCAGCTGCAGAGCTTCAAGGCAGCTTACGATTTTGCCTATGTGATCCTGTATAGATGCATAGTTATTTTTTAGTTTTCATTTTGATTCACCCCACTGAGAAGCTCTTCCTCACCAGTCAGGCCAACCAAACAGACTTGGTACATCACACACCAGTTCAGTCAATAATCTTTCATGAATATTGAAAAACCTTTACAGTGAGAAAACTCTAGACTTCATTTTCTATTCCTACCCCATTTCCTAAACTGGTTGTGTTTTTTCCTGGCATAAATCACGATTGAGTTTATCTGAACTCCAGCTGACACAGCTTTATTTTACTTGCAAACCTAGCACATTAGGAAAAGAAATACTGTAGACATTCCAGCATGTCATTTCTCTTCTGGAGCAAAGCCAGGTTCTTTGGAGATAAGTGAATGTTCTACTCACGATAAGAGATAATAGGAACTAGCAAGTGCTTCCAGAATAAACTTCTCAGAAAATACTGTTACTGCAAACCACCGTAACTGCTTGACACTTGGAACACCAGGGGGTGCTGGTTACCTGTGGGAACATGTCGAGGAGGTATGCAATCATCTCCAGTGCCGACTCCCTCCCAGTTTCATACTCATACCTGTGAAGAAATAAAGGATTAACTGTTAGGGCTGAGTTAATCCTCCTATGAAGTTGCTAACAATTTACAAGAACAAACAATTCCAGAAACATGTGCTGTTAGGGATCTTTCTACAACAGCTACCAGACCTGGCCTGATCCTTAGGACAAGAGAAGCAGCAGGCCCATCAGCTCTGTCTCTCAGAGAATGAGCACAGAGAAGGGACACAAAAAGGCCACAAAGGTTTCCAGCCCACTTGAGTCAGCACAGCCACACTGTGCTGGGGAACCTGATAAAAGTGCTGTCACCTTGAGCAAAGGAGGGGTGAAGCTCAGGAGGAGGCTGGAGACACAACACCCTGCTGAATCGGTACAGTTGTCTCAACTGTGCCTGCAACTGCACTTGAGACACTGCCATGGAATAGCAGTCCCATATACATGCACCTTCCCTTATTCCTCCTGGATTTTTCAGTTCACCTGGTCCACAACTAGTGGAGGTGGCTAACCACTAAGCAAACAACACAACCTTTGTTTACAAACAGACAAAGAACAAAATCAGCTGTGAAACAGGGGTAAGAAAAAAGGATTTGCTTCATCAAAGAGCTTGTTTTGGGAAAAGGGAAGTGTTTTAGAAGTAGGAAAATGAAGACTTTAGCCATGCCTTCTGCTCATCGCAAAGACCCTTTTGGCACTCTAGTTATATTTAAGAACAAAGTTCTGTTCTCACAGAGATGCCAGGAATATAAACTCACTCCAGCTGTGCGAGCATGAAATCCAAATTGGGCTTCAGTTTGTCACCAAGGGGGTAGTCCAGAATGTATTTTAAGTAAATCTGGAAAGAAAAAAAACAATACAGAGAGAAGTTAAAAGAAACACTTAGGTAAGCTTGTAAAAAGGTTATGAAGGAAATTTAGTGATGGAGCAGCAAGACAATCATCCCTTATGAGAATCATCCCTTTCATCCTGTTCCTATTACACAAAGGGTCAACAACTGCTCCCAAGCTCTGTGCCTGGAACGGGATCAGTTTTTAAAGTACTACTGTGATTTGCACAGCATCTGTGAAGAGATTCTGCAGCCTTCAAAATCCATCCTGTGACTATGAAAGCTGCATTTCATGCAGCTCCTACTGCACCTGTATCCCAATGCTTGAGACAAAGTAACCAATTCTGTCTTTTGGTTGGTTTTAGCTTGGAAAGAATGAGGCAGTAGAGGGAAGCGATCATGGATTTGTGGCAAATTCTCTTATCCTGGGGTCCAAAAAAGAGGAAGGCTTAGTTAAGGAGGCCTAAAAGCCTCCAGAGGAGGGACCATGTCACTGCTGCTGAGCAGCTCTCCACCTGTACTTGGCACTGGTGAGGTTGCACCTCAAGTGCTGTGTTCAGTTTTGGGCTTCTCACAAGAAAAAAGACACTGAGGGGCTGGAGCATATCCAAGGAGCAGTAATGAAGCTGGAGAAGGGGCTGGAGCACAAGTCTCATGAGGAGTGGCTGAGGGAGCTGGGGTTCTTTGGCCTGGAAAAGAGGAGGCTCAGGCAAGACCTTATCACTCTCTACAACTGCCTGAAAGGAGTCTGTAACCAGGTGGGGGTTGGTCTCTTCTCCTATGTGACAAGTGACAGGACAAAAGGAAATCGCCTCAAGTTGTGCCAGAGGAAGTTTAGATTGGATATTAGGAAAAAATTCTGCACTGAAAGAGTGGTCAAGCACTGGAACTGGCTGCCCTGGGAAGTGGTGGACTATTCAGAACTGGCTGGAGGTATTTAAAGGAAGTATAGATGTGCCACTTGGTGACATGGCTTAGTGGTGGTCTGGGCAGTGTGGTGTTAAGGGTTGGACTCAATGACCTTAAAGGAACCTTTCAGCCTAAACAATTTTACAGTTCTATGAAGGCACGCCACAGTCTCACTATAGGCAAGGAGTCTGTGATTCTCCTATGCACCAGACACAAGAACTAAAGCCAGATAACAAGGGGAATAAAGATCAGTAAAGAAGGCGAAATGGAATTCAGGATTCAGAAAGGCCAAGGCACATGTCTGTGAGAGTGGGGATGGCCACACTAAGCCCTCTAGCCTGTTGGACAGCTGTAAATAAAGTGGGAGACTCTTCACTCTACCAACCTGCCTGCACTGGACCCGCACTGGCTCACTCTGACCCATGATGGCCAGCTGGGCAACCTTCTGCAGCACATCATCAATTTCAGGGACAATCAGCTTCCTGGATAAAATAGCCTGAAAATGTGAAAACACAGCTGGAGTCACATCATTTTGCTTACACACTACTATAATCCAGACTACATTGGTCTCAGGTGGTACCTTAATACTGACTTTCTCACACACAGACACAGCAATTCAAAGGAAAAAAGAAAGGATGGCTTACATATCAAGATCTGTTTCTTTTGGGCAACATAGAACACCTGGTCTAACGATCAGAGATGTTGCTTTTTTAGCAAAAACATACTCAGATCCAAATACATCCTCTTTGCAGGTGTATAAAACAGTCTCCCAAACAATTTTAAACAGTGACTACAAGTCAAACAGTAAAGCTTTGCTGATTTTTCCCCTCTAATAACAGAGAGCCTTAATAGCATTCTGTAGCCTGTTTGTGATGTGAGAATGTACAGCCTTTCCCCAGGAAGCAGAATCACTGTATTCCAGTGGCTCACAGAACCCCCATGACTGCTGCACAGAAATACCTTGAGAAGACCAAAGGCAGTGGCTTGGCGTGATGAATCATAAATGTCTTCTTCAGCAAAGCCAAGCAACACTTGGAGCTGTTTGCTTGTTATCTGACTCTTTGCATTCTTCACAAGTATTGTTACACACTGCAAAATCAAATTGGACATTGTCAATACACACACAGTGCCTCAAAATAAAAGTCTGCATCAAAGTCTGACTTGATTTATACCACCTCATCTTGAAAAGACAACTGCTGCTCTAGAACATGTGGCCAACACTATTCTCATCACATTTTGCTTTCAGATGGCAATTTTGAGACAAAAACTAAACAAGTGAATTGCCCCCTTCCCATGTCTCACTTCAGCTACCAGGATTTACTCAGGTGGAACAAGATACTACTATAATGAAGAAAGAAGGCAAACATGTTTCTATAAAGACATTTCTTCAGATGCAAGCTGTGCTTTTTTAGGGAGCAACTTTCTTTAAGTCTGTACTTGGGGAAGAATCAGCAAGGCCACGTATTCCTCACTAGCTTGTGATCTCCAGACCACCTCTCCAGGCACAGCTGCAGGAGGGATCTGTAGCTGGAAGAGACTCATTCTAGAAAGTCAATCCTAAAGTCAATCCTAAAACAAGCAGAGCTGGGTCTTACTTTGAAACAGCTCACAACCAGGTGGAAATTCTGGCCTTTGGCTATTCCTGTCTTGGCAAACTCTTTCAGCAAGAGGAAAAGCTGCTTGATCAGTGACTCCATATTCGTACTGACAGAAGGCAAAGGGAACTTTAAAATCCATACCAAGGACTGCAGAGCACCAGTTATCACCTGGAATAAAGAGCCAAAGGACAGCAGGTGGGTACAGTGACACTGAGAGAACTCTTTTCTCACTCTTTTACAGAAATGGTCAGGCTATCTACAACTGTAGTAAAAGACAATTAGCTAAGATACCCAACCTCTTTCAAACCATTCATAATACAAAGGGTTTCTCAGTTCTAAAAGCACTATCTGCCACTCCAATATTCTGTAACTTTTATTTTACTAGGAAAATACATTAACACAGCACTGTTTCTGTACATGACAAGAACTCTTTCTAGAGCATAGCTGCCTTCAAGACCTGCTCCAAGTATATGATAGGGTATAAGGTATGCCTTCCACTCCTGGGAAACTCAGTTTAACAGATTCCCTAGGCTCACTCAAACCAAAAGCTGTCATAAAAAGTGGCTGCCTATAATGCTAGGAATAAAGACACTGGAGCTGGATCAAAACAAACCACAGGTGTGACAACACTGCTCCCAGCAGCTACATGATCTCAAGAACATCCTCACAGATAGTCTGTAAATTCCTTGTATGAACATGTGCTAGGAGAACTTGCCCACAGTTGAACCTGCAACATGGAGCAAAGCGTTCAGTCCTCCATCAGCCACAAGCCTTCCTCCCCCTTGGGATTACATGTCCTCAAACAACTTGATCTGCACACCTATTAAATCAGGTTTGAAAAACAGGTGGCTTTCTCTTCTCTTGCAAGTCAACTGCCAAGATGACATTTGTGGGCAGGACTCTTCTTAGTAGGGCAGACAGAACAGACAGACCAGCTCAGAACCGTACCTTGACATCCATAGATTTCAGGCAGTCTATAAGCAGCTGAACAAAAGGGTCTAACATTTCCAAAGCATGCTCCTCAGAAGAATTTACTTTGGACCTCTTCAGGCTCATGTGCAGTAGCTGTCATAGAAAAATCAGGACATTCATCTCAAAGTCAGGCTGGCACTCAAAAGAGTCAAGTAAGGTCCCACCACTGTTTCAGGTTATAGTAGAATTTATGCCATATCCCACCCAAATATTTCAAAAGGCTGAGCACTTTCTATAGCTCTTTAAGATACACTACTGGAGTTACAATATGCAAAATGAAGTTAAAGCTAATGGCTGTGTTATTAAAACAATATATTCAGAATACTTTCCTTTGCATACTCTTAAGAAAATTTTGAATGCAAAGTTTTGTATCTGAGGAGATCCTTACCCGAAGTCCTGAATCAACCAGGATGTATGTGTTAGTCCTGCTGCTGACACGTGCTTTCTGCCCTCCTCTTGTGGGAGTGGGCTGGAGCAGCAGGCAGCTCTCTGGTTGCAGCCGAGGATCTGGAGGAGGGGTAACTTTTTTCCTGAAAAGCAGTGTGTATGTATGGCAAAGGAAAATATTCAGATACAAACCCTCTCCCCAAAAGTCTTGCTGCTGGGAGTAAAAAGAGCTGAACTGTGCTCAGCTGTGTGCTTGCCACACAGCAAGCAAAAGCAAGTCAAGATGGACCACAATGAAATAAAACCAGTTTGAAAGCAGGAGGATAGACGGGACTCAGACTTGAGAACAATGCCACTATTCCAGAGATAACAAACACACAGTCATTTGTACAACATCCTCACTTTTTTCTTCTCAGTGGACAGATCAACTTTGGAAGTCCCTTCAGGCAAATACACTTCCTGCCACTGCCCACTGCTCTTCCTTTACTGATATTTACTTTAATTACTGATAGCCTACAAACACTGCTCCAAGAAGTCTGCAAACAGCTGTCAAATCCTAGAGAAAGTTGGCCTATGTAACAGGAAATGCAGGACACCCAAACCCAGCTCTGAGCAGTGACACCACCAGATGGAGAGAAAATATGATGGTTCTTCTCATCCTCTGCCCCAGCAGCAAAGCGATAAAGTGAAAGCCCATGTTTTTCTTGTTCCTGGCCCCATGGAAATGTTTGCAGCCTGCTTCTAAACACTGTCCCTTGTCCCTTCATCCTAACATCCAAATGCATGTTATCAACTTATCCGACAGTGAAAAAGCCTTGCTGAAGGTCCTGAGCACTTGCAAGAGTAGATTCCTATGAGTTCAACAAATGCTAACTCCCATTACTAAGCTTTCTCCTTGCCTTCTGATTGCTCAAATAATTTGGTTACACTAAAAACAAAAGAGGAATGAAAGCAAGGAAACTCATGCATTTGATCAGTTGGATTTGAGAACTGCCATTTCTGCAAGCAAACCTCCCAACCAATAACAGACCATCTGAACAACATCCTGGAACTCACTTGGCCTTCTCAGTGAGCAGAGGCAAATTTTCACTGATGAGACCATGACTGAGGAGGAGGAGGGATTCTGCATTCATGTCTGAGTTGAAGATCAGCCCTGCCATGATGTGACGCAGTGCCTCATGCACCTTCCGGACTATCTTCAAGCTTGTAGTGCTCTCCAGAGTCTGCAAAGGTATAACCGTGAGAATTTAAGAGGGCAGCAGGATGGCAGTAATCTGTTATCTGTCTTCAGAAATCATAGGAAAAACTAGAGCAATTTCTCTCTCATCACATGCTGTCATAGTCCCCAGCTCTGTATGTGAACAGCAATCCCATTGTCTCAGCTCTGCACCAGCATCCCTCCCTTCCTCTCCAGCCTCTTGTCAGCCTCCAACCATTGCCACCAGGACACAAGAGCTAATGAGCAAACCAGGGCTCCATTTCTGTGTGAGCTTGCACTCTGCTAAAAAAATCTGCGTCTTTGAAAAGGCAATTACTGCACATGGATAGATCCTAGATACATTTTGTTGACATTTCCTTCATGCACAAGAGATTAAACCACAGAGCAGCCTTGCAGGACTTCGAAGCCCCAGAGGAAACAAGAGTGGACAGAGGGAGAGTGTATGGAGAATTCAAAGTGGGATGTTTCCACTCTAGCAGCAGTTAAAAGCTTCCCACAACACCATTCCCTGCCCTGGACATCAATAGTAAAGTCTCATTTTTTGAGCTAGTTGCACACTGCTTTTCCAAAGGAAAATGGGAAGCCAAAGCAAGATTCCATAGGTGATTTCAAAGTAGCCACCCAGAGGTTCTACAGTCACCTTAAAGAGTCGAGAGTGCTCAAAGTTAAGACAGACTCTGGCTGTCTGGCTTTTCTTACCTCTTTCAGGGGCAGAATAAGTTTTGTCACCTGGCCCCTTCCTATGAACTTTCCAAGAATTTCATAGGAATCGTAACTCTTGTTTTTGCGTGCTTCCATGATCTTGGAGACAATGCCCTTCACTTCTTTCTCTTCAGCTATATTCCCGAACAACTCTTGGTTGAAAATCTTTGGAAAACAGACAAGAGAAGCAAATGAGAAAAGAAAAGCAGGTTCCTCTAGTAGCAACAAAAGAACACTATTTTTCCCCACTCAAAATAAAAATGATTCTCTAGGTTTCTTACAAATCATGTCTCTTTTTTTTGTCAATGTAGAACATCCTAGTTTAAGCACACCAGATGAGAACACTGTTCTCACACTCCTCTGTGGTGTTGTGATACAAGGAATGGGAGTTCAGTCAGATCAAGACATCCTGATACTCCCAATCTGTGTGGCCAGCTGATTTCCTAGGCTTTGTGGACTACACTGAGTAAATGTCTGCTGACTTGCTCAGCCATTTAGAGTACAGGAAAACACATTTAGGTGTCTTAATCTTGAATCCATTCCCTCTCAGGATTCAGGACTCAGGATACAGCCCCAGAGATACCTGACTTCTCTCTTCTTTTGATTTCCCTCTGTAGAGGGGGTCTATTGATGCCTCAGTATAAAACAGTCTCCTTCCTTGGAAGTACACACACAACAGCCTGGTTTGCCACCAAGTCAGAGACAATCTACACCCCTCTCTCCCAGAATATGTCCCAAACACTTCATGATGATTTTTCTTTCAGTCTTGAATAGCTTTTACCTCAATCAAGATATCTAAGCAGGGGTCCAAATCACCAGCACTGAGCCTGGTAGTAAGGCCTTTCAGTAACAGGTTCACAGTGAAAGTCAGCACATGGAGCTAGAGAAAAAGAAAACACATAATGCTTCCAAACTTCTGCACTGACCTCTTTGATCATACTGGATGGGGACATTCCCATGGCAGAGACATCACAAGTCACACACTGCATTTGAGGTCTCATTATAGGAAAAAAAAAAACCACTCTGAGGATGAGAATCCATGTAGTGTCAGCAGGAAAACGATCCTTGTCCCACCATGTACTGGCAAGAGGGCTGAAATCTCCTCTTTCCCCAGTGCCCTTACTGATATATTTAGGCTGCTCTAATTGGTGCTTTAACTGTTACACCAGCTAGAAGCTCACATTACTCCACTGTGGCAATTCACATGAAAAATGATTCTTAACCCACAGCATGGAAAGAGGAAAGATGAATTAATAGTCAGAGCCTTGGCTCTGGATCTAGGAAGCAAGCTTTCAGTTAGCATCACCACATATTGTCTGTGCAGTCTCCATGCAACTCCCCTCAGATACTGCTTAGCCCTCATGACCTTACTGAAAGATTTCCTCTAATCTTACTGGAACCAGAAATTTGTCCTTCTCCTTCACACCTCAACTCTTCACTAGGAAAATGGCTTAGACTCTCAGTTCTTTGAGGGTACAGACACTTATTTGACATTTGGCATAACAAAGACTGATGTAGGCATTAGCAACAGTATTTACTTGCATTATATCAAGCTATTCTACCAGTGCAAAACAATTTCAATAGCAACTTCCCTTTGGATTCTGCTCCTAACACATTAGAAAAGCCTACGGAGAACAGAAGAGAAGAATTACCTGGTACCCATGGATGAGTGCAGACCGCATCTCCTTTAAGATGTACAGAAGGTAGTGCACTCCCAACACTTCCATGATTTTAATGAGGGTGTTACGGGCAATGTCCCGTATTTCCTGAAATCTGTTTCTCAGAAATGTGCAGACTTTCAGCAGGATGCTGGAAACAAAGAGAGACAACTTTGTTCATCTCCAAGCAGAGCAGAACTGATTACGCTGCTAAGGAGGCTGCTTTTCAGGCCCGTTTCACCACCACAGCTGTACTCACAGCCAGCCTCACAGAGAGGTTTTACAGGTATACACACACCTACTGTCCTTGGGAGTGTTTTACTGATTGTCCTTTCTTTCTGTACATTATTCTTTCCCCAGCACAACCATGCCTGCCTCTGCACCTTGATTCACAGCTCTGCTCTCAGTTAAGGATTTACAGAAGTCAAATGCTGAGATGCAGAGGTGCATGTCACTAGAAATAGGAATTTCCAAAAGAAGTATTTAAGGTCTGTTAGGATGTTCCTCTTGACTTTAGCCTTGTATGTAACCACAGCTTGAGAAAGGTGCCCGCACTCATTCCAGGACAATGAACAGCATTTAAGGAGCTCCATTGGGATTTACCTTGGTAGGTTAGCTTCCATCACTTCTTGCGGAAGACACTGCATCATTCTGACCATTGCAAAAGCTAATGGCACACGAACTACCTCATCATCATTCACAACATTGGATTTCACGAGCTTGTGCTCCTCATCTCTTTTAACCTTTTTAGAGAGAGCAAGACACAATGCACTTTTAATATACAGAAATAAATCCTGCTTTTTCTCAGAAAACCCTACAAGAGGCCAGTATGGCAGGCTGCTATCCCCTGGTGACTGCAGGAAAACCCCAGACAGCGAAAGGATGGGTGAGATAAACCCCTGTGTTTTCAACACAGAAACTAGGCTGGTGCTAGCAAGTGGTTGAGAGCTCTTCAAGAGGTTGCACAAAGTGTCATTTCACTTGTGTAGTTTGAGCCAGTTCTCAGCAGGGAAGTAAAGACACCTCACCCACACTGACCAGAGGGTCTGTCAGTAATCTCCATGACTCAGCAAAGGGCATGAAGCCGTTTTTGTGCTTTCAGATGGTCTCTCTCCAGTTGTGTCTATTTTTTTTTAATGTGTTGCATTTTCACCAGCTCTGAAGTAGTATCCCAATCCTTAAAGCAGTAGCACAGGCCTACAAGACTCCTTTGAAATGTCAGCTCCTCACCTTTGCAACAATGCACCTGTGCAATTTAGGCAAGATGTTGACCGTAACTGTTTCTTGAATGTGTTTGATCAGACACTCCAGCTCCTCTTTATTTCGGGGTAAGAATGAAACAGGTTTGGTCACTTGTTCAGCATTTTCAGATGGCTCAGCTGCTTGCTCAGGTTCTGCTGGCTTCTCAGAGAGATTCTTTTCAACTTCCTCCTCCTCCCCTTCACTCTGCTCCAGCTCCATTGCTTCTTCAGCCTCCACCACTGGCTTAAGGTCCATGGCAGCAGCTTCTATCAAGTAATTGCCAAAAGGACAGGTAAATAAAGGAGAACACAAAACTTGAGCCCTTAATTGAGACTCTTGTGATAGCCTGGTTCTAGACAAAGCTCCTACCTATGACCAGTGACAGCTAACCACCAATAAGCATCTGGCTTCTTCTACTGGGTAAAGAAGCTTTGGCTTGCTGGTTTCTGATAACCACCACTCAGGGCCAGGTTTAAAGCAAAGACTATATTACTCCTTGTCTGAACCCTGTAGTCAGCTCAGCAAAGGTCAGTATGCTTGAACTGTAGAAAACTGCCATCCACTTACAACCTAGGATTTCACAAGGGAGGAGGTACTGACAAGCACAGCTGTGAGATACCCTCCTCCTTCACTCAAAGGTCCCAATGTAGGTAACCACAATGGTGAAGAAGCTGAAACTATGACTTCTTCCGGTGAAATGGCGAGGGGAGAAAGGTGAGGACATCTTGGCTGCAGATAACCATGAGAGCAGCCAACGTTGAGGACAAAAAACTCAGGTGTGTCAGCAGCCATATGGCTGGGTGCAGACCCCGAGAACCACACAGGTTCTGGGTTGTTTTGGCTTACAGAAGCCTGGGATGGAATGGTAATGTGGACATGATTCCCTACACCTCTCCTGACTTTCTCAACATGCACTGCTCCTGAGGAGACAAGTCAACACTAGCTTCCAGTATGCACATTTTAAAAAGATGGGAGTAGCTTACATCAAGAGTAAAACACAAACCTTTGATTAGCTGCATTTGAGCAGTTTGAGGCAGTGTTTCTACAAGCAGGCACAAAAAGCTCACCTTGGTTGTCAATGGTCATAAGCTGCTTTTCAAGTGTTTTATGGTCGAAGTGAAAGGCTTCCAGCACTGTCTCTAACAAGCTGCAGAAGGAAAACATGAATAAAAATCGGCCCTCTGCACAAAAGAAGAGGATATATACAAAAACACAAGAGAAAAATCTTAAAAGCACTTTTTGGAAAACATCAGATTTAGTGATATTGCACCATAAGGAGGTTTATCCTGAAAAACCCCAGAAAATAAAAACTGCTTACTTCTCAGCTACATGCATTCTGTGAGCTAGCTCACTGTGAAGTGCCACAGAGACTGGTACTGCAGCAATGGAGGTGTCCCAGGAGCAGGGACAGCCTGACAGAAGCAGAAGCTGCTAATGCTGCCATGCACTCAGTGAGAAATGGTGTAAGAAAGTTATGAGCTGTTAAAACTTCATAGCTGCAGGCAGCAAGGCTATGCCCACCTTCACTTACCAAGTCCACCTCAAAGTCAGCAATCTCTAGTCTCAGGGAAGAGGCTAAAATCCATGTGATGCTCCCAAAAATACTGAATTTTGCCTTAGCATTCTTTGGAGAAACCCAGAGCAGCATTGCTCACAGTACCCACCTGACTCCCAGCTTCGTACCGATCTGTCCTGTTTGCAAGACATGGATGAAATGCTTTAAGTGGTACAAATATGCTGACCATGAAAGATGTCGGCAGACAGCTCCAACAACTTCAACTGAGGCAGTTACCATATTTTCATGCTGCTCGAAAGAGAGAAATTCAGTTGCTGTTAGCATTCACAATGGTCGTGTGCCTAAAGCCTCCTTTGCTCAAAGCAACAAGAGACACAAGTAATGTCCATCTAGTGGGGGTTGGGATTCAGCATTTTAGATCTCCTCCTGAGCACTAAGTTAGAAAACAGCAAATCACAGTCCATCAAGCAGATCTCCAGACCCACTTCCTCCAAATATTTCTGCACACATTTAACTTTTCTCACATACTTAAACCTATGGACTCACTTGTGTTAAGAGCTAAGAACCAGTCAAGGCATGCAACCACAAACACATGGCACATTGCTGGGATATGCTGATCAACTATAAACTCCTTTAGATGTGAAATAAAATGTGTCTGTTTCCTCACCAAGGTTTCAATCAACGCATTTTACAACACTCTGCTCGAAGAGCGACTCAGTCACTCTACTGAGGGGCACAGTCTGCATTGCTGTGGGGCTGGTCGTGTACCTGAGCTCCTATTGTTTCAGCTTCAGAAGAGTATTTCTGACAGTAAGCAAATCAGACATTTACTTGATAGACAGATTGATAGAAGCAGGTCTGCTGTTCTCTTAATAGTGTGCAGGGAAGTGTGAAACCTTGCTTTTCAAAGCCACAGGTGGAAAATTTATCTACACTGACATTACAAGTAATTTCACTGCATATACTTTCAATAAAATGTATGGAAAGTGATTAACAAAATGTCACCCTTCAAATTTTAATTACAAAGCTGCTATTGATTTTCAGATGTTTTCAGCCAGTTCCTGCAGCTTCTCTCTAAATCCAGGGAAAACTGTATCTATTCCCACCTCTATTACTAGGCACAGCCTATATTCCCACACAGTCTACTGTCAAAGAGTAACTAATCTCTCAACTAAACAGGAAGAGAGCAGTTTGGAGGCAGAGAGTAAAAAATAAGAAGTTGATTACAAAAAATGAAGACAAGTAAAACCCCAAGTAAAAAACTACAACAAAACAAACAAAAAAGCCCAACCCAAACAGTTAAGAATCAACCTTTGAGAAGCAGGACGAGTTTAGCAGATATAGGATTGAGCCCAGACTGCATCTGCATTTTTCAAACCCTCTTTCTGCCACCAAAACCAGCACAGCACTTTTGCCTGCAAAGGAAACTCACTCCACAAACATATCAGCCTTCTGAAGTGGTCAGGTTTTAAAGGCAAATGGTGAAATATTCAAGTGGATGCGTTCAATTAAAAGAGCCTACCTTAAGCATTTTTTCACTGAAAATGGCACTTGTAGCATAAGGCATGATGTAGTTCTGGAGGGACTTAGAAGACAGCACAAGCTTTTCTTCAGTAAGCTGCTTTGCCAGTTTCCTCAGAGCACGTGCCCTCCTGTGGATCTGAGTCAAACATGGGAGACAGTGAATGAGGTGGTGCTTGAGTCACAGCTAGCAGGAGAGAGCACCGACATCCAGCAGTTCTGAAAATGTCCCTGTTTTAAGTAATGGCATAACCATATTATGGTTGTTTCCAAGGCATTCAGTCTCTGGGCTTTCACTAGCCTTTTGCCTCAACAGATATTCCAACTAAATGGCATTGTGAATTCACAATCATAAGACTGTGCTATCTTCAGGTATTAGACATGGAAGAAACTGCAAACAGCAGTTGCTGCAATGGGATGCAAAGACTGGAGAAAATGACAAGTTAAAAACTTAAGACTTTGCATATAACTGCAGATACAGCAGACTCTCTCCAATTACATCTCTGAAAGCAGAAGAAATGTATTTTCACATTCCAAGAAAAACCAGGACACTGGGCTTTGTGTAACATTTATATTGCAAAGGTTTGTGAATGGGAAGGGGCTGCAGAGCCTCCAGACTGAGAGCAGCAGGGAACAGGCCAGAAAAAGCAGCGACTCATTCCCTGTCTATGTCAGAAGGATCTTCAGGATGTTGACCATAACTGTGGGCTATCATAAACCCAAGAAATTTCTAGATAGAAACATGACTTTGATTCCCAATCACTCCTGATGATGCCTATATCCCTCTTTTTTGTAACAGTATCTAGTGACACAGGTTCAATTTCTCTGCAGACAACACACAGATGCTTTGCAAAACATACCCTCACAGTAAGAGGCTTTTGCTTGTCAGGGGGAGAGAGGCACTAAGAAATGCCTGCTGTCTTTTACCTGCATGTGTTTCATGTTCTCAAAGAAGTCCATGTCGGGATCATGGCGGTTGGTCAGCTGGACCAAATCCTGGAATTCAGGATTTGCTGGGAATGTCTGAATGAGGCAGGAAAGCAGTGATGTGTAGTCCTGCTGGATGCTCTGCAAACAGCAAGCAGTGAGTGTTAAGCTGGAGAAGCTGGTACATACTCAGAACAGCAGTACTGTCGTATACAAGTATTTCTATCAAATGTGTCCTAATTTTTGGTAACAACAAATGCACCTATTATGGACTACATATAAATTAAAGCCTCCCCTGCAAAGAACAAGTTACAACTAAAAAAAGCTGAACAACATCAAAGAAACACAGTTAATTTCTATAATTTTTCAGATTTTTATAAGGTTTCAAATGAAGGGTAAGTTTATAGTGTGTACCTGCACTTCTTATCCCAGTAAGGAACTTGGAGAACTCACCCCAAAAATATCTAATTACCGTGAAGATAACTGGAAATGTGTGATCAGACACCACTGCCTTACCTCAGTCTTACTTTTCAGACCCCTTCTCACAGACTCCAGGAGAGTGTGCTGGATTAGCTCCTTGTATTCATCTTCCGTGTGGTTGATTTCTGCCAGTCGGTGGATGAGACTGGTCAAGCAAAGGCTTGCGTTGTCACTAAGAGCCATATCCCCGAGCTGAGTGCATGAAGAAATGGCACCACATGAGTCTGGATATGACACCTTTATCTCCCCAAAAGCCTGGACAGACCAGTACCACTGGACACAATGTAATGAGGCCTCTGGAGACTCAGAAAGTCTCAAGAGCTTTCCTACAGAAGTTCTACTCTCAAATTAATGCCCATCCTACCCATCAGGAAAAATCCTTTTAGATTTACCAGCAGGCCCACACAACCAGAACATGCTGCAACAAACAGAAAATCAGCCTTTCAAGCCTGTAATGTGTCCTTTATACAGTACAAATGACCAAACAGATCCAGGCCTCACTGACAGGAAGTTGTGCTGCACTGTATTTTCCTTTTGGGACACACAGATGAAAAGGTAAACAGACAAAACTTAAAAAGGATGTTTGTAAGTATACCTATATATACTTTCTGAATGTTACGTGGAGCCAAAAAACAGCCAATGAAAGTAAGTTGAAAGCTAGATTCATCACGGACACATGGTGCACAAAGCAAGAGAAGGAATATACAGCCAACCTGGATGGTATAGAAGCAGTTGTGCATAACAGGGATGAGGAAGTCAGTATCCACTGTTTGCATTTCCTTGATGTGGGCTGTGATTGACTGAAATGCTGACAGACGCACATCAAAGTCGATATCATCCAGATGTCGCTGATCAAAGGCGTTCAGCTAAGACAGAGCAACAAGTCGTTAATGAAAAATGACACAAACATGATCATACAATATTGGGGGGAAAAGGGAGCAAAGAAACTGTGCATACCTTAACAACAACAGTAATATACTTCAACTTACTGTCTAAGTCAGATAAAGTCTAAAAAGAAACATAAAAAATCCAGTTAAACTCTTACAGTTGTTAAAAATTTGGATAACTCAAGATTTTACCATCTAAGACAAAAAATAAATAAAACAACCACATTAGTCTTTCTCCTCTTAGAACCTTCATAAGAGCCTTTCTTCTGTAAGTTGGAGGATATGTGTTTACACTGAATGTTTCCTGTGTTTTCCTGTTAAGAAGTTATGTAAGTCACTTCAAAGCAATATAAAACAGCCTGCTACAAACTGTGAGAGAAGAATACAAATAAAAATAATCTTCAGGATAAGAAGACATTCTTATTTCATCAACATACAGGATTTGTTACAGTTTAAGTGCTTTATTTGGCTTCTCTTACACTAAAGATCCCTGGTGAGGCTCACATCAACCAGGCTGTAAGCCAAAACTTTTACAAATCTTTGTGCAGCTCATTAATTTCTATCACATAGAATTCTGTTACTTTTGCTTAACACGAGAAGTAGATTAAAAAGATTTTTAAAGTTATGTACAAAGATAAATAATGCTATTACTTTGTTCTTGATGTCTCAGAACAAGTTTAAAAAAAAAAGCACAGAAAGATGTAGAAATGCAATACCTGAAATACCAAGCACAACTTATTTCGAGACAGTTTGTTCTGGATGACAGAAAAAAGCTTTGCCAGTGGTTTGAGAAAGCTTGTAGGGCTTGAGCAATGCCTCAGCAAGTTCTGCACTGTCTCCAGAATGTCAATTTGTGTACCCTGAAAGAGACAGATAACCCTCAATAAATACTGAAACCTCACGAGATCATTTAATTTCCTTGGGACATATTTCAAGACACAAAGTGAACATTGCTGTACTTTATTCAGATCAGAGATACTGAACGAGAACAAAGAATTAGAAGGACACAATGCAATCATCAAATCTCTCAGAAATACTTGCAACCTTTCAATTAGAAACAACACAGTCTTAAGAGATGACTGTCAGCACAATAAAGACTACTTTTATGTGTCTTTCCTCATGACTCAAAGGTCAGGAGAACTAACAGAGCTTTAAAAAGTAGTCTTTCTTGAATATATGAGATGAACATTAACAGCACCATATACTTCACTGAATCACAGAATGGGTCAGGTTGGAAAGGACCATGGAGGGTCATCTGGTCCAACCTCCCTGCTCAAGCAGGGTCATTCCAGAGCACCTGGCACAGGATTGCATCCAGATGGTTCTTGAGTATCTCCAGTGAGGGAGACTCCACAAGCTCTCTGGGCAGTCTGTTCCAGTGCCCGGTCACCTCATAGTAAAGAAGCTCTTGTATGATCTCCCTTAACAGAAATCACTTGTGGTCCCCTAATGATTGATGGATTAAAAATCCCAAAATAGCACTGTACACAGTTTGCCTTTGCCTTTCATCCTGCAGCAGACTAATGCAGCACTGCCCAGTATACCACATGTACTACATACTCAACCACATATATTCACATTGCTGTCCGGATGCTGTGGCCTTGGATTTGGGGTGCATAAAATCCACAGCGAAGCAGAGCAATTATTTCAAACTCTGCAAGCAATTTGGTGGATTGACTACAGTGATGAAGAAGGCAAACACTGCATTATAACTTCTGCAGACCTTCCCCATGAAAAGGGAGAACAGAATCAGTCTGGGCACCCGCATCTCTGGGTGAGTAATGCACATCAATGTGCAGTGGCACTGTGTTCTGAGCAGACTACAAACATTGGAAAACTTGACATCAGGCTAATAGTGAGAAATGACATGCAATCAGTAAGACTTTTAACTGTATAATAAAGAAACAAATATACTTTATTAAAAGAAAAACATATGTTTAATAGGGGGAGGAAATATTTTTACCTACCTGCTCCATGTTACTCTGATAAAGGAAAGGGAGGAGAAGGCTCACAAGCACTGAATTCTGACTCTTTTCTTGTATAAATTTGCTGATCCTGTACAATTGGACAAGGTAATTTACTCTTTTATATCATTTCAATCACCAGTATAGAGCAAAGAAAAACTCTGTCAGCACTAGTTCATTTCACAGGGCTTTGTCAGCCTATCCAAGCTAAACGAGTGTACTACCAAATTCACAGTACCAGCCCAAGCATTCATTTCCACATGACTGCAGGCATTTCTGTACCTTCTTCTACCCTCAAGAGACATTAGGTTTGAGTACCAGCAAAAAAACCTGCTCCAATCAACTTCTCAAAACTTATCAACTGTCACCAGCAATTTGCAAGGTCAATGACAGATCCAGGTATTTACAACTGTTGTAAATTTAAATAGTTTGAGACATAGCATTATTCAATTTGGAACCTATTACAATAAGCCTCTTTCTTCCTCCCTGCTTCCAGATTTTTAATGGTTTTGAGCTCTAAGAATCACTTACTTGGAAAGTATACTCAGCTCTTTGCTGACTTGAGCTCTGTACTTCTTCTTTTTCACCTTCTCCACGTTTAGCATTGTTTTGCTGAAGTACTGAAGTATGGCAGGAACATGAGGCAGGACCAACCGGCAACCTAGGCTGAGAGGCTCTGTAAGAGATACAACAGTCAGCAACACCCAAGAAACACTGCTGCAAGAAACAGAAGGAAGATCCGACCCTACACAAAGGAAAAATAAGGACAAAAGAAGCTTCATCAGTGGAAGAATAAATAAATGGGAGCTATGCATGTGCAGGGCAGCTGGTGGCTAGGAACAAGAACCAGCACTTGCTGAGACCAAGTCTAATGTGTCTGAGATGGGATCAAACAAAAGGACACACCACTGTCCTCACGGATTTCAGTAACAGCCCTCTAAAGTGTAGGCTTATCAAAAAGTACCAAGGACACTCCTCAATAGTAGCAACATCTCCTAAAATGACTGAAGTATTTGTAGATGTGGTTTTCTTTATTCTACTACTGACCTCTTGTGTAAAATCAAAGCCCATAATAGGGCACATGCTCATTTCCACTAGCTTTGAGTGTTGCAGGTGAAACATGTCTCCACAGCATCAAACACAGCACACTACAGCTCCTGTCTACTAACTCTCAAAGGTCTTTCTTGTCAGGGAGCAGACTAAACATCAAAGTGATACATGATCACGTGCATACAGGAAGGAGGCCTTTATATACATGGTGTTAGGCACAGAGCCAAGTCAGCAATGCAATTCTTGAACTTGTATCAGTCAGAGCTTCACAGACAGAACAGGACAACATTTCCCTCTTCATAAGGAATCTCTCCATGCTCAGAACCCTGACACTCAAAATGCGGATCTCATCAATCATCAAACAAGTAGGACTTTACAGTTCTTGAGCACAACAAGACAAATTTGTACACTGATGTTTCCATCTCTGCTGGGAGGTCCTCTTCCCCAGTATTCTTAGCCAGCATAGACAACACCACCATAATCTTAACACCTCCATCCAAAGCACTCAACAGGACTCTCAGAACTCTCAGGCAGGCATACCTTCTGTTGTGTCTCCAGTGACCATGACAACACAGCCAGTCACACTCAAACTGGAAACCTGCTCTGTGGGTTCAAAATCTGGGCTGTTGAGAAGGCTATCAGCAATGTCCATCACAAGACTGGATGTGGCCTCAGACAGATTCTTGGCTGACAGCACAGCAAACACGTTTGACAGTATATCACTCTCTGGGTGATCTGGCTGCTGCTTGGCCAGCAAAGGGAAATACCTGAGAGAAAGATTATAAAAAGGTTCACTGAAAATTAGGCTAAAAATTTTCAGCTTACAATTCTTTTGTGCAAGAAGCCACACAAAAAAATAATGACTGTCTTCCACTTCAACCAAAAAAAAATGCAAAAACCCCAGAACAACAGTGTCATGAAAAATACAATGAATGGAGGTTGAGAGGTTATCAAGTCCCTTTGCTTGCTTCAAGATAGGATTAGGTTTAGATGATGCTTTCTCCACAGCCCAAGTCTACTCTTAGTCTGCTCCTAACCTAGTGATCCAATGTAATTTTTAACGGAAGTTTGTATGTAAGCTCTTCACACCTACAAACGAGGCGACTTATAAGAAACACCAGGTACTTCAGCAAAGGAAAAGCAGTGAGTCTGTGGAAGAGACAAAAATCACTCAAGACAGTTGAACTGGAACTCTTCACAGTGTCCAAATCAAAAAAAGCTCTTTTACAGCTTTCAGAAACAGACTCCTAGTCACAGAGTCTATGCTGAATTCTATGCCCATACTTTTTCATAAAATAGAAAGAAAAAGAGACTCACAAAAACATGAATGAAATTATGCATTGTAAAACTGACTTCCCACCTCACAAGACTAAGAAGTCATTGGTCAAGACAGACATATCCTAAGAAGTAAGATCTCCTCCTCACCTGAGTCGAGTTTGGGCTGCATATGTGCTTAGCTGTTAATCTATGGGAAAAGCAGCCTATTAAAAAGTGAGTACTTGCATAAACCGGAAAACTTCCCAGCTGCTTTGACTGCTATCAAAAGAATGAAAGTCTAATGGAAAAAGAAAATACGGCTTTGGACACAATTATTCACAGCCTGTTAGTGTGCTCTTTTTTTCCCTTGTATTTTATGTATTCAGAAGTACTTAGGCTTGTTTGCCAGAAGAGCACTTACCTGGGATTCTTACTCCAGGTATGAATTAGTTTGAGCAGGAAAGTTGGAGAATACTGACTCTCTGAAGCCAACCTGCAGACCTAAAGGAGAGAAAAATCAAATACTAATGCAACACAAGTAAGTAAAGCCACTTAAAAACCTCACCTCTAACAAAGACCTCCCATTCTGTAGTTTACCTTTTTTATAAAGTAATTTCAATCTCGTTTTCCCAACTTCCTCAGTATTTGTCAAATGACTCAGATCATCTCATCCCTATTTATACAGTATTCCAGCTACCACTTTTGCCCTCTCTTGAAATCAGATTCCCATGAAGCCTCGCATCTGCCACGGAGACTTAGCAACCTGTCCTGGACACACCTCTGAAATCTCTAGCACAGCACCCAGAACTCAGTCCTCCCACACTTCTTATGCCCTGACTGCAGCACCTGGTCTGTACCTCCATGGCCTCACTGGAGAAGCTGCAACATCATACTGCATCCCTTGGATGCAATCTCCTAACAGGGCTCTGTATCCAAAACAACCCCACCTAAGAGGTGCCCAGCCTAAGCCACACACAGCAGGTGCTGTGCATTCATAACTGGGCACAGGCTAAAGTGACCCAGCACACCCTCCCCTCTGGCACTGCACAACCCAACAGGCTCCACCAAAGTCACACAGCTGGCTTTCCACCCTGACCACTGCTGCACTGGTGGCAGTCCACCATTAGTGAATACACAGGCAGAGCAGACTCTGGTCAGGGGCAGTAGCCAGGATGGTACATGTGGGGTTTGGACTAGCTCAGTTTGCTCAAGACCTAAGCATAACAGAAAAGAAGGCAGGTTTGACCATCATAGCCAAGATCTTAGAAATCTTCTCTTGTCCCAAAGGCTGGTATTATTGCCTTGCATAAAACAGAGATTTCCTGAATGATATACAATGAAGAGTAAACCATTAATCCAATCCTGCAGGAATGCTGCTGTGCAGGCTAACAATATTGAGCCTCCGCAGCAAAATCATGGGCAATGCAGAACAACAAACTCCAATTCCAGGTTCAACAGGCTTAAAACCATTTGCCCTCTCCACGAGTTTTTACACACCTCAGTTCTATAGTTTTAAGAAAGGAAAGCACACAAGTCAAAAAAATTCTTTTGCCAAAACCAGATCTTCATGGAATTCACCAGAAAATACTCTAGAGGGAGCTTCTGGATCGTACTGCCATCCAAGTTTCAAAACCAGCTGTCTTCCTGACATGTGTAAGGACAAGAGAGATCCTAACTATCCAGTAACATTAGTACAGCTTGCTCAGAGTTATTCAGCATTTGCAAACATCGTGTTCCCTGAAAGCTTTTTGCTGACTTAAAGCCTGAATTGCTCTGGAACTGCAATAAATGTTCACTGCTTTTCCCACGTAGCACCCCGGCTGTAAGAAAACTCCATGGAACACACACCCCCCTGTTGCTCAGCCCAGAGCAATACAGAGCTATATGAAATGCCTGGTACTATTTTATCTACTGTTTGTCCACATACACCTGCTACACATCACATATGGTTACCAGTAGAGCAGAGCAACAATGCAGGAGTAAACAAACAGTGTCCAGAGAAGCAGCTCTGTGGTTCCACAGACCATACCAGTGCTCTTTAACAGGCTTTTCTGCTGCAAGGAATTTGGACATTTGGATACCTCAAAAGTCTCTGTGGAAGAGCACTCTTGGAGTCAGCCCATTTCACTCAGTTAACCTTTGCATGGAGACAACTGCTTTTAGAGCAGAGGCAACCCAGCAGCTGGTACAAGCACTCCCTGACAACCTTGGTGCCACTGCACTAACAAAGCACAGTTTAATTTTAAATACTGTGTTCTCTCTCCATCTCACAGCAGTGCATTTTCCAAGCCCAGAGGTGATCTGAATTTCTCTCATAAAAGCCACAAGCCCGTGCTTTGTCACCTTGCTCATATTCAACTCTTGGCAGGCATGCACAAGACCACAGAGTCCACTGACAGACTGAAGACCCTGCTGGGTCCTTCCTTTCCTGCAGCAGCTTTTGTTTCTTCAGTCCACTACCACAGGCCCAACAACTGTCACACAGAAAAGTAGCACCTAGAAATGACTCATATTACTTAGCTTCCCTGAAGCATCTAGGGAAGAAGTCTGCTTCTGTGGTTAAAGAACAAGGAATGGCATCCATTTTATTCAGATGAATTAATTTGTACTTTAATCTGTGACTTGATTATTTCAGGACTAATCAGACATGAGCCAAGAAACTGGTCTTGCACAGACACACTGGGATGCCAGAATCTGTCCAAGGCCACATCCAATCTAGCGATGGACATAGCTAACATGATGGACACTCCAGTGCAGTTGGAATTTTCTGCACGGTACACGTTTCACATAAGTTATTTGGAAAAACAAGAAATACTTACCTGAGGCCATACCACAGCATGGAATACTGCATCAATCTCTTCCACACTAAAGCTGTAGGTCTCATAATCAGAAAAAAATTCTGCCACAAGCTTGATACCAAGACGTCTCAAATTCTTCAGTGGATTAATCAACCTAGGTTGGACCTGTAAAAAAAACCAAACAAAAAACCCAACCTACTAAGACCTTTGCAGAACAACTACTAGCAACTTGCTCTGAAATTAAATGCAGCATTTCATTGACCATGGAAGTATCCCTTGCAGAAACTTTTGTTTTCTCTTGTAACTTTTTCACAGTAGAAATCTACATCTCAGAGTTGACCTAAATTTTTCTAAAAGGGTCCTGCCTGTTCCTGCATTGAGTCAGTTACACAGGACTCCTTCAGCTCATAAAAAAATCCATGCTGACACACTTAAGACAGTAGCATCTGCCCCTTTAGGATACAATGCAGAAAGCTACACCACAGTAAATTACACTTCCAGCGTTGACACCTAAACAATCCTGTTTTACACTTGAAAGGACCCAAACCAGCTCTCTAAGGTGAAGTTGTACTTTGCACACTGAGATCTTCTGGGAAGAAAAGAAATCAACAGATGAAGAGAATCGGGGAGGAACAGAGAAGGGAAGAATGTGAATCATGTCTTCCAGCAGAGGGGGGTGGGGACTATAGCATTTGGTTACAGGAAGGTGCTTCCTGTACCCATTTAGTGGTTATGTTCCTCCACCTTTCTTGGGAAAAACATTCCAGTAAGGAAATGCATGCACTGCTGTATTCTGACTCTTCTCCCTGAGAGGAGTCTTGACCTGAGTAATCTAAATTATTTCCACACTGTGCAACGCAGCTCACAGCACAAGCACATGAAGTAGCTCCAGAGTGCAGAGGTAATGCACTTCAGCCCCAGAAATAATAAAGCCACATCAGAGCAAATAAAAGCCACTGTCCGATACTGAAGCTCTTTTGAGTCTCCAGTTCATGATCCACCACACAGAATCCAGAATCACAGGTAAAGAAGACAAAGAGGAGATGGCGGAAAAGGAGCTGATAAAGCTCTTGCAACAGGACCTCCCAAGCTATGCTGAATGTGTACTAAGGGAGTGCAAGCTCCAGGTGGCAAATGAACTGTTTGAAAGCCCAAAGAAAGCACAAACCAGGATGCTACTGCTAATGGTGATCTCCAAGTGAAGTAATTTTGGGTCCCCCACTGTTCAATGACCGTAATAGTTCTCTAAGATCAAGCCTTTGAGAGGATAAAGAAACTCAATACTGAACACAATCAATAGGAAATGGTAAATTAATAACTTGTCTTAAAGTGGTCAGAGTTGATGTTTAACTCTCCAGGCAGTATCAGTCTGCAATAAATTACTCTCAAACTCCAAGAATGTCTTCTAATTATTAGTCAAGATAAACAGATTTCTCACACTCTTCCTTGAGCATTTAACAGCCCCTGGGCTAATGAAGTGCTAAATTAAGTTCAGACAAACAACAGACTGTCACTCCTGACATTACACAACCATGACAGAATTACTGTCCTGTCATGGTAGCAGTAGCAACTCTGGCAAAATGTGGTTTTCCTAGCAGTTTTTAGAACTCCTGTCTCCTGTCTTCATTGAGAACACATAGGCATATGCAATCCACTGCTTAAGTCACACAGAGGGATACCGATGTCCTCAAATTTGCTTATCTTCTTCATAAATTAAGACAGTTACAAGGTTCTGTGCAGCCTGTAGGCAACTATGAGACCTTGGATACTGCCTGTTGCAAGGACTTGCTTTGTTTGATGGATTTTTTCAAAGCAAGTTCTAACCTCAAATGTTCACAGCTGGGTCTTGGCACGAACATGCTCATGGTGACAAAACATGCATTCCCACTTGCTCAGTCCATCATCTCATTTCTTTCAACACCACAGTGATGATGATGACAGTTTGCTCGTTTCCCACCTAATATATGAACAGGGTCTGCACCAGGAAGATAGAAAAGCCTGGCTCAGTGCTACAGTTTCTGAACACCTGGCAACAGACTCCAAGCAGCTGGACTAGAGCTCAGAGATCTCTGCACTGCTCCCTTGTATAGAAGGAGCAATAAGCCAACGTGACCCACCTTCAGGTGCAACCAATATTTAACAGAATGTTTTCCTCACCTGACCCCTTCTGCATGTACAGCCATTGCTCAGCAAGTGAAAAAAAACATTTGCACTGCTCTGCAGGGACCTGGCTAAGACCCAAATTGTGACACTGAGTTAGTATGACTACTCCTGATACAGAGCTGAGTGTGCTGAAAGCATGGCTGGTATTCATGTCCTTCCTGTATGCTGAGCTCCTCAAGGTCTAGCACTGCAACAAAACACCTCATGGACAAGTTCTGCTCTAGTGTCTTCAGGCAAGGAACTTTAAACCTCTCTGTCCCCTGATCAAATGTTTATCCTTGCAGCCAAGAAACTCCACTTTAAGGCATATTTCAACTTCCAGTCATAAAATCTTGTTACATTTTTACAACAGAACATTTATCTCTCTCATGCCCATCTCTCCACAAAACAGTCAGGAACTGCACAGAGATCACCTCCAACTCTCTCTTCAGTAACTCAAACAAAAACACAGTTCAAATCAGTTTTCTAAATACATTAACTCTGCCTGCATTGCTTGAGCCCTGTAGCACTTTCAGACAAGTATCACTGGCCTTTATTTTGAAAGATATCTAATTGCTAAGCTTTGCTCCACAATGGCATTCAACCTGTCTTTACCTGAATCAGTAGAGCTCTGTTTATATGTGTAAGCTAAGAGGAGGAGGAGAGAAGAAATTTAATTTATATGTTTGTATATTGTTTCTATATACTGTACCTTCTCTCTTTGCTGGAGGATGCAGGAAACCACAGCAGTCATGCAGAGTAGAATCTGTAGAATTTCAGGCAGGTATTGCTGGATCAAATGTCCCATGTTTTTTAACACAACTTCGAGACTGTTGAAGAGGCTATGCTGACGCCCAAGAGGCAGGACTTTAGCTAAATCCAGCTCTGACATACTTTGAAGGACTGCAGTGTGGCAAGGCCCTGTGATAGGCAAAGGGACAGCAAATATTCTAGGGAGGCACCATTAAGACACCCACTACCAAGAATAATTTTTCAGTGAAAATAGTGTAATCTGGCCCTAAATTACAGATCCTCACAATCAGCTTTTTAAATAAAAACTTCTCTGTGTCTCCATCTCTATGACACTCAGATGTCTCCCTCCGCTACAGAATCAGAGCACTTTACAAGCTCTGTTTCCTGCCATGATACTGAGACTAGCCAATAATGCCAGCCACTGCTCATTCCTGGCCTCCAACATCTTACCTGCACAGCTGTGGCAAGTTGTTCAGTTTTCCTGACCTTGGACACATAAAACAGAGCAATTGTGTTTTGTAAGGAGAAACTCAGGGGAAACCTTACTCCTTACCAAGGGTTTACTTTCATCCTTTCACAGCCTGGTTAAGAGACAAACTGAAGCACATAAACAGTACTAAGCATATTTATTCTCCCACATCTCCACAGGTCAGGAAACTCCACACCTCCAGTTTCTATGGCCTACTACCTACCATTACTGAATGGCTTCACAGCTTCAAAGAGCAGATCCAAGAACATCCGTATCTCTTCTGGCAGTGAGCCGGCCAGAAATCGCAGAACGATTGACATGCGAGTGCTCGCTGAAGACTTGCCCTGTGTTTTGCTCCCTGTTTTGTTTCTCATTCTGCCATAGAGAATTCTTCAAGAACCAAAAAGAGGTTGCATTAGCTTTCAGCAAGCCATCTGTTTTCCAGCCTCTTATTCTGTAGGAGAAACTCCATTTAAAAATATTCTCGAGTGAAAGTTCTCCCTTCAGGGTTTCCACTGAACTACCACACATTGTTTGAAAACAGCAAAAGATCAGCTTCTGCTACTACAGTGACAGCTCTGCTGGAAACTTCAAGTATAAAGGAAAATTCACATCACTGCAAACAGCTGGCAATACTCCGTGAACTTAAATGTCCTCACAGTTCCCTGTAATCCGTAGTAGAAACAGTATGTACCAAAATGCTGTTTTTAAAGAAAACACCATTTGCATAACACATTACATAAATGTGTTAATAAAGAAACCATACAGAATATCACAAACAAACTCACCGAACTATAGTGTTAATCATGGGTTTATCTCAACTGTCCAAAATGAGAAGCAGCCTTACATCTCAGCTCATGGTACTCTGCCATGAAGCTTTTGAACTCATGCTTCAGAACATACCTCATAAGAACAGGGATGAGATCTGGTCGATGCTCTGTTTTCACTACTGTGGTCTCCTCAGAAATACTGAAATGGACTATCTCTTCTTTAAAGCTCTTGTCCTCCAGTAGCCTTTGCAAGTTCTCCCTGAGAGTAATAAACATGATTTGAGGGCAGGTAAGGTTATAAAAATAGACATATAGACACACAGATGCATCTATATCTAATTACCTACCTATCTATCCTTGCTGTATACAAAATATTAAAGTACTATTTTTTTACCCTTTTATAAAAAAATATTTAAAAACCCAGCAAGTTCAAGATAATTATGTAGACAAGTAAGCCCTGGACATATTCCAAATTGATTATTTAACCACAAACTACAGTTTTATGCAGTCACTTTCTTTGGGTGGTTATAAACCGTCAGTACAAAAGATATCTTTGAAAACGATGGAGCTGACACTATTCTACTATTCTAATGCTACTGACACTATTCTGGGACAGAATGGAAGTGTTGCTATTTTTCTCTAAATAAAAAAGAGACACTGGTCAACCTAAAGACCTTATTTCCTGTCTTAGATACAAAACACACAGCTGGCTAAAATTAAATTTCATTTATGTGTCTTCAACAAATACAGGACCCCAAATACAACTGAAGCAAGCTTCTGATATGACGGCAGGGCTCATTCACCGATGCTAAAATAATAGAAAGGCTTTTACCTGTATGGCAGTAGATGAGGATGCTTGTATGTCATTATGCAGTCAAGAGCTATTCTCTGTACACTCTGGTCCTGATGAGACAGTAACTGCAAATAACAAAAGAAAGAAAATGAGTGCCTAATCTAGGAGGCAGAAGTGCTTAATGAAAATAGTGAAACAACCCAAAGGCTACAAGCTCAAGCAGATTTTAGACTAACTTATTCAAGTGGAAACAGAATGTATGTGTTGCCAGTATAAAGCCAAGATGTACATGCCCAACTGACACTTATAAAAAGTGGGCATGGTTGCTGATAGTTCTTATATACTTTTCCTTCCTATGTACATAGGATAGTTATAATATTACTTTTTTCACAGTTGTCTTGTGGACCACTATCAGTTTGCATTTATCATCAAAACCAGCTGTGTATCCAAGAAGACTGGATTAAAAAGCAGACTACCCAAACCATTCCAAGATGCCTCTATTTCTTTCCTGTGACAAACACAAACTACTTGGAAGACTTGGCATACAAAGTCTCACTGAGATTTGTCTTCTCCTGAAGATGACTCTTCATAACCTAGGCACTAAACAACACCAAGTAGTGATCACAGCACCAAGACTATCTGAGTTAAAGAACTGTTTGCACATTACAGTCAGGCACATGGTTTAGTTCTTGAGGGGTCCTGTGCAGAGCCAGGAATTGGACTTGATGATCCTGATGGGTCCCTTCCAACTCAGCATATTCTGTGATTCTGAGATTCATTAGGACAGGAAAAAGAATTTTAGAAATATGTATCATTTCCCCAAACAGCATCTTCTTCAGCCTCCTACAAAATAGCACAGGTAAAGGTCACTTTGCCATGATGTCCCTGTGCCAGATGGACACACCAGCCGTGACAATGCATATACTAAGACACAGAAATGCAAACAGTAAGTGATGAAGTAATCTTTCTTCTTGTGCCAGCCTATTCTTGCCACAGGGATTTGACCTTTACATGACTGTCCAATATTTTGCTAAGAACACGGGCAAGCAAATACATGGACCAACTCTTTTTCTAAGCAATACTTTGAGATAGAGTGAAACAGTGTCTACTAGAGATTCTCAAATTCAGGGACTAAGGAACAGAGCTTTCAACACCCATAGTCTCAGAAAACACAAACTGGGAACAGTGAGAGCAAACCCCAATGACCTGAAAAAATTTGCCAACTGGGAACCAACACAACCCTTTAAAATTAAAAAACTTAAAAAACAAAACAGTTTTAAGAATTGTAAGATAAAGACTTAGAATCCCTCTTCAAAGTCATACTTTTGACAATTCCTTCAGGAATTCCCTCAAAAAAGAATCAAGCAAATTGAATATCCTTCATGAAGAAAATCCTTTTTCTTTTTTGATGATTGATGATCTCTTGTACATACTGACCATACTCTTAGTACACAAAACAGTACAGGACAAAGACAAATCTCCTTGCATCTTCCCCAAGCTCTGGATTCTAAATCCTCTTCCAGATCCTGCAGGAAGTGGAACAGATTTCCTCTGCAGCCACTCTTCCACCTTGCCAAAGACTACTATTTGTCTGCTGTCAGATCTGTTTGCAGGTGCCACTCCTGGCAAACTAAGCCAGCTTCTTAAGCAGGTCTTTGCTAAAGGGGCTCATTTCAAGTGACGCCTGTTAGAAAGTCCTCTCAAGGACAGCTCCTTTCTCAGCTATCATGGCTGAGCTCAGAAAAGGACAGGTTTCTGCAGTATCAGACACTGCATTCAAATATGAAAGAGTTTATTTATTAGTACCAATTCTAAAAGTAAGCAAATAGCCTCACCTGGGTATACAAGGCATTCAACTTCGGCTCCAGATACAATGCACGAGGATTAGAGAATTTTGAGAAAACTTGTAAGTGTGCTATTAGTTGCCTGTAATAAAAAACAACTATTTTTTAAAATGTCCAGGAGATAAGCAAACAGGGAACTTTAAATAAAATTCATTACAAGAAAGAGAACAAAGAACAAGAAGATCCAAAGTCTTCAGCACTATTTCAGACACAGTAAAACGTGTCCTGTTCCCTCTCCTAAGCAGCTCCTTCCAGCTGTCACTTCACTGCACAGAGAAGGCCTTTTCTTCAGGAGCATGAGAGTTTTCATGAGAAAGGAGTACAGTCAGGATGCAACTTGCTTTTCTCTGCCAGCTCAGCCTGGAACATCAAAATCCTGTATTTATCTCTTTGTTTATTTACTTGTCCATAACTGGTGCCCATGTTGCTCCTACTGCATTCAGCCACAGACCGTGCTGGACTTAACATGCTGCAAGAACAGATGGGAATCAGTTCTTCTAGAAGGGGCAGTGTCACCTCACATCTGCCTCACCTGCTCTTCATGGGAAGGGACAGAGACCAGGATAAGGAAGGTAGAGATCACCTCTACCATGTGTGCTGTGGGACTGGTAGATGATGTCCTCATTCAGCTGCTCCCCTGCTAATTTACATGGAACTCTCCAGACACTTGAGCTGGGCCATCCTCCTCCGTGGCTGGGCACAGGATGAGTGCAGTGCCGTCCAGGAACCCCTCAGGGAGCTCAGGGTAGGTGCGTGTCCTCCCTGCCTCAGAGCCAGGCCTCCTGGGACACAGGTGCAGCCCCACGAGGGAGTCCTCCCTGGCACAGGCCTGACCCAGGGAAGGGAGGTCACTCCACAACTCATTAACACGCCCCTGGTAAATCTTTTATGCTTTTGCTACGGCTACCAGGAGCTAATGTTTCCACTTCACTGCATAGATGTTTTTGAGACAGAGGTTGGGAAAACAACAAAATATCTTGGACTGTCACTGTATTTTAATTGCTGATAACTTGTAGATAAAAGACAGAATTTGGGAAAAACAATGAAAAACCCACAGGACACCTGGGATGAAATGACACTTTAGGTCACATATCGAATACTTGTCTTGTTCCAACATACAAAGTGACATTTTGAAGTTCTCTGTTATTACAAGGGCCATACTTTGCAGAAGTGTCAGAATATAAATCTTTGTGATGTATTTGTAAGGGATATTTGACAGAGGTCATCACTGGGGAGAATTCATAAAAAGAGCCACTTTCACCATGTATTCAGTACTGCAACAATGACATTACAGCAACATGCAGCTTCAATCTATTAAATAAAAATCTTGGTCCCTAAGAAGATGAGAATTATAAATGGGCAGAAAACAGCAGAATCCCAATATTAGAATACCTAAACAAATAGTCTCATTTTTTGAAGTGCTTGGCAATGCCCACAGTTTTCTGTGGCAGATATACACAGACAAGCCAGGGAATTCAGTCTCTGAAAACTTCAGAATTGCTTCACAATACTACTCATTTTTTGCTTAAAATAAAAGCAAGACCACAGACTGGTCAGCAGGTAATGAGATAATGATAAAACCTGGGCAGTGTATTTGGATTTTTAGTACTGTGAAGGCAGAATTTCTGACTTGTAATCCACTGAGAAATGATGAAGCACAAGCAAAGGAAGAAAAAATAATATATACAAAACCACAGCTTGTATCTCAATGCGAGGTGCTGAAGTTATCTTTCCATGAAAGCACTGGCAAAAGGGAAAACTAAAAATACTTACTTAGCAGCAGCTCTTCTTGTTTTCTTTTTTGGTAGTCCTACACTAATTGGTTCCTCTTCTTCCTTTTCTTCTTCTTCCTCCTCCTCCTCCTCCATAGCAACATCATTCACCTCTTCAGCAGGCATTTGTTTTGCTGCTATGGTACCACTAATTTTCCTTCTGAGATCCTGAGATGGAGCCACTAAGGAATCTGCTGGATAGTATTCATTTCTGTGTTTAAAAAAAGAAGGAAGGAATTAAGAAGCATAACATTTTCCAAGGTTTCAGGACAACAACAACAACTAAAAACCTCACCACTCATATTATAACATCTACCCCATGTCCATCATACTGTCTGGTATGTGCACACATACGCGAGCACACCACTGCTCTGCCTCCAGGGGCAGGAATTCGAATCAGCCTCTGCCAAAATCAGTATTTTCCCCATCCTGAGGGAAAACACTTTGGTATTCTGTGATTCCAAATTAGAACATATTTTCATTAAAGAAAAGAGGAACTTTGTTTCCACTGAAATCACTCCGTAACTGAGTAATGAGGCTCTGACAATGGCAAGTCAATGAATGAGAGACTGAGCACCAGAGATCAACTCTAAGTTTCATTTCAGCCTGCTTCCTTTCTAACAAAATCCACATTCCAGTTAAAAGGTTTTCTTAACTGGAAACAGACATGTCATCAGCCATGCATTCAAGAAATAAAGTCTGTAATGAGATAACCAATCTTAAAGCTCAGCACCACATTGAAAGCTGTGTCCTCTCAACTGAAAAGTAAATCTTACTTACCGAATGAATCTCAAAAGAAGTGGGGAAAGTTCCCTTGACCGAGGCTCCACTCTGTCTGGAAACTTTTCCAGTGCTTTCCACAGTAGGAAACGGTAGTTTGTGTGGTCAAGCCGTTCACTACAATCTGTTCTGCTCCTCAGCTGCTCCAGAAAGACAGTCCCCACCTCTCCTTCTGGCACCTTCTCACTTTCTGTTTCAGCAATGCTATCCTCCTGTTCATCTAGTTCATTTTGTAGCTCCATTTCTACAGAAGAGATAAGAAAAATCTTTTCAGGTTACTTCATAATCACCAGTAGCAAGGAATCCATCTCCCACTACAAAAGTAATACAATTGGTGACATGCACCTGTTTAGACATAATTGTATTTAACACTGACCTGAAAGACATGCATTGCTTGTCTAGGATGCCTTGCATCTCTGGCACTTCTCAATTGGGCTCAGTTCCCTTGAATAACAGGGAATTTCCCAAATGGCTGCTTACTCCTGACTCTGTCTTGAAATACTAGATTCCATATGCCCATAGGTAAACCTCAAGAGCACACACCACAAGGACTGTCTGCAGAAATTCCACTGAATCCATGGAGCAGGAAGATGGTCTGCACCATTATACAGGCTTTGTCACTGTTCCTGATCAGTCTGAGCAGTGCAAGCCTTAAGCAAAGATGAAACTGCTGCATGGTTTCCCACAGCTTGCAACCCCCTCCTGTAATGCAGGTGGCCTTTTCCATCTACTACTTGGTGTTTAGGACAGGAGACACAGCTTCCTCCCAAACCTCTCCACTCCTTCCCTGGACATGACAGTAGTACCAGTTCTGAATTCTCCCATCACACATAAACTTGGAGTACATGAAAAACAGTCACATAATTTTCCATTAACTGAGTTACTATGATAACCATACTTAGGAGAGGTGACTTACCAGCATAGGCAGCAGCTCTCTCCAAATGTTCATAGAGGACCTTCCAGAACTGTTTATTCTCCATTTCCTTTGCATGAGAACTAACAAAGCATAATACAGCATGAAATTAAAAGGAAGATAAGAAAAGGCAAGTGTCACTCAGCTAGTTAACAACTAACACAATCAAAGGCTTTGATCACTGCTTTCATGGGGCTGTCTGGAGACAGGACATCTGCACAATGCAGCTGTAGCACTTCCTTGCCTTTTCTCATGGATCTCAAATGTCAACTGTTATTAAAATAATCTGGTTGTAGCCCATGACTTCAAATGAACTCAAATTGAGTAAAAATGTTCTCAAGCTTTCTACTGCCTTCTGTACAGCAAATCATATAGAATCAAAGGGAGAATTACCATGGACATATCTTTTGAAGAGCTGGTTTAGTTTTTTTTTTAATTAATTCACTGGTTTGAAGAGGAAAATCCCATCCTTTTTAATCGTACAAAAGATGGGAAAAGAAAAAGAAGACAAAAGATGCTGAAAGAAGTCACTAATTTTTTCACCACGGTAAGACTTCCCTACTCTTTAGTAAGATTTATAGGTTTTCCAGTAAGGACAGAAAAGTTGGCAGATGGGGAAACTTAGACGTCTTGTTCCTTCAACCATTTGTGAAACGCAAATCAAATCCTGCTACCTCTGACTAAAAGCCCTGATGCTATTTGACTGTATTTGTTGCAAGTTCCCTTTAAAGTAAGAAAAATCAGGAGCTAAGTTAAACAGTTGAGATTTGAGAGACCAAAATAATTTCAGAAGATTTCACATGAAGGTTCTCACGCACAAATCTCTCCAAATTGGACATTTTCTACCTCAGCTTTTGTTCACAGAAGAATGAAAGGAATGTCCTGTGAGACAACCACAGATTGCAGCATCCAACTGCATATACTCACGTTATGAGTTCAATTACAGGATCCCAGAGAGGGCTGAAGTTAATATAAAGCATTCCCAGTAAATACCGAAGAGGCACCTACAATGACATACAACATCATCTTGTTGAGATGCAAACAACAGTAGTTAAAGACCAGCCAAGAACCTCTAACCTTTCTTCCTCTCCAAGAGGAAACTTTGATCAAAGAAGTTCTCAGGAGTGTGACAAGTGATGAAGGAAGTCGCACAAATCATCATTCCTTGTCTTATAGCTTCATGAGGAAATCCAGAACCCATTTACTGTAAGCTGCACTGAGATCTCATAACTATACCAAAATGACATGAACATGGAAAAACCAGTTCAGCACAGATGATTCGGACTGCCTGTTTTTCTCTCCAACTTCAGTGCTACCCCAGCAGCATTAGAACTTTCAACTCAGAAACATGAAAGTTTGCCCACAGGAGTATTCACAGCACTAGGCCTAAAAGCATGCCCTCTAGACTGGCTCCTTGCTGAGCTACATGGAGAAGAGATGACCTACAATCCTTCCTCATGGAGCTGAGGCCCCCTTTAGCTCAGCAGTGTAGGAGATTCAGCAGGTGACCGGCACCAAAGATTTTCCTGCTGAGGCAAGACCCAGAAGTGAGGTCACCAATGGCCAGTGGGAGTCCTACCAATATTCAACCACACTGAGGACATGGCAAGGTCATAATTTTAAATTTGCTCACAACTCTGGAATCATTTTCTGGAATGCTTCTCCCTGAAATCACCTGCCACCCTTTCTATGGCATCAAATCCAGATTAACCTGACTGTGGGCCATTTATCTAGATACCACTGTTGTTCTACTCAACACAATACTCCTGAGGACAATGGGAGCTGTGATCCCTACTAACAAGTAAGTTTTCTAAAACCTAACCTGAGGGTTAATTGATTTTTTGATGCACTTTCATTAAAAACTCTGCCATCCATGTGATAGAATAAGAATATTCTCTTGGAATAAAGGAACGCGACAACTGCTTTTTGACAATAAATCCTTACCTCCTGCAAAGTTCCACTTGGTATTGTAGGCTGCACTATGTCACATCTTAGTTTCCTCAAATGGAGAAGTTTCTCTCTATAATCATTCACTGTTGCTGGCACAAGTTCTGCTTGGAGCAATATGGCAAATACTGGCTGGAATTCCCCTGTGCCATCACCCTGAACAAGCAAGTGACATGAATTCTGTTAAGAGTACCTTTATCTCATTGAAAAGTACTTCAACAAAAGTATACAGATTCATGGCCATTCTGGACCACAGAAAAAGTTAAGGGACTTGCTCTGGTTTCCACCATTTAGACACACATCTAAAAACACTGGGAGGCAGGGGGACAAAGAAATAAAACTGAAATGTGAAAGCACAAAAGCAGAGGACCACCTCTACCAGATACATTTCGTTTCTGCAAAGTGAAAAACAGTTCACACAAAACATGAAACACAGATAGCTCTGAAACGTTAAATGAAAAGTTTTAGCCTTACCTCAATCTGTGTAGAAGGTGGATTATCAAAATGGTTTAGGATTCGAATACTCAACAGCCGGACCTATTCCAAGCAGAAGCATATGTCAGAAGCATGCAGGCAATACACCCTGACACGTATACATCCACAGAGATCTCACTAGGTTCATCTTAGAGCTGAGAAACAGATGAACTCCTGTAGTCTAGAAGGTGATTAGAAGTGAATGCATTATGCTCCTGCCCTGATTTACCTCTAGGGAAGACAGCAGGCAAGGCTGACAGAGCTAACAGTTAACCTCTGTTAACTCATGCCCCAGTGACACAGGTCTAAGCAGACACTGTGGAAGTAATAGCTTTACACAGTCTCATGCTTCTTCCTTCAGACTTTATAATTTAACTGAGTTTATTTACATTTTATTGTTAAAATACAAATTTGCATGTGCTCAAAGCAGCAGATTACCTTGGAAATGCCAGTGGAAATATTAGGATGCAACTTCTCAAACAAGTCCATTAGGTTCCCTTGGGAAAGGGGTTCCTGGCAGCCACACAATGCCAGCCTCGTGTAATAGAGATCGGCCAGCAGCAGTGCAGAGGGGTCTGAAGGGAAAGTGCTAAAACAATGGATTATTTCATTAGCATACCGAAAGCACTGCAACAACACTGGTATTTAAAAATAAGGCAACATTAAGGGAAAATTCCACTATTTCAGACTCTGCTTGTACCAGCAGACCAGCACAATGGCTTGCAGCTGCAAAACCCATGACAGCCCAAGAGGTGTGAGATACTTCCTTTGTGTTATTCAGGCTTGTCAAACTGGGACCCATATGCTGGACCCATATACACACAGATACAGAAAATAAACCTGCATAGGTCACACATGGGCTTCTGCTACTGCCCAGGTGCTCAGTCACTGATCAACTTCAACAGAAAAGAAATAATCCAGGCTTAGGTGAGACTCCAGGAATCCTGCCTGTTCACAGAGAAACCTCCTTCTGCTACCTTACATCCTTTGCTCCTAGCAGATTTCACATCCCCAGCCCAGAGCCAGCAGGAAAGCATTAGGCTAAAGCTCACTGCCATTAATTCCTGCCTGATCCGGGCAAGCTGTTTTATCTTCATCATGCCTCAGACATGGGCACCATAACTTCCTAAATGAACAGGATGTTTTGAAGCTCAAGTCACCAAAGACTCAGAGATGCTGGAGAGAGACTAATGGTCTCCCTAAACCTCTCCAGCCAGCCAGTTTTCTGTGCTAATTGTAAGTAAAATACAATAAAAAGAAATGAAACGGAGTATACAAAATCTCCTCCCATCATGGAGGAAGCACAAACATGGATAGGTAAAGACATTGTGGAATCCCAACACCACCAGCAAACTCAGGCTTTTGAAACAGCTCAGAAAGTGCTGTTCCTGTCTCTTTTACTATTATAATGTAACACAGAATTACTAAGCGTAGCATTCCAAAGTAAAACTAGAACCAGTGTAGCACTCCAATGTAAAACTAGAACCAACTTATTTGATACACTACCCTGCAGCTAAGGAAGCATCAGACTGCAGGAACTACATCGACCTGGTTCTCCGAAAACACAGTGCCTACAACTTTGCTCCATTCTATAACCACAATACTGAAGCAATGCACCAGCATAACAGAATGGGCAGCACACAAAGAAGAATTTAAACAGCTCCTACATAAAGGCAAAGTCAACTCTTTGCTCTACCAAGGAAAACCATGAAGCACCACAGAACAGGCACAGTTTACTTACGTCAACAAGCTCTTGACACGCTCCACAGGTAACAAATGGAGTACTTCAGCAGACTCCACCAAACTAAGTAGAGTACTTACAGCTTGGCAGGCCACAAACAGGCTTCCTGGAACAGAAAAAGAACAAGAACATCTTGTAAATTTACTCAGCTTTCAGTGACTTGTGCTTGTATGGTGCTTGCCCATCCTGAAAAGGCTGAAGTCAGTGAAATAAGGTAGCATATGGATCCCAGAACTGGCATGTGTATTTTGTAACCATAACACATAATCATAACACATAAAATAAATGCTTCTCTGGCTATCAAAATAAGTGCCTCCTCCAGCAAGCCAGCATTGAAAGCTGTGACAGCTCCCAGTTTGCATGTTTCCACTACACCCACAGGTGCAGAAAGTAAGGGATCTGGAGCTAAGCACTGTGGCAGGAGTCTCAGACAGCACTCTGTTAAAAAGGAAGAAATGCTGCCATATTGATAGGAATGTAGCAAAAACAAAGCAAAAAACATACTGATGCTACCACCACACAGGAGCCTCTAAACTCTGGAACTTTGGCAATGCACTACTGTGTAAGATCTTCAAAGCTGTCCTACATACTTAAAGACTGAGTATTTATTAGTGAATGGCAGGTAGGTTTGCTGAATTTTGTCTCCTTCCTAAACCTCTCAGACTCCTTTAGGGATGGAGGGTTTCCCAGAAGCACAGGACAGCCAAAGCCCTGCCAGGTAAGAAAGAGCAATTCCTTTCCCCTCACACATCTAAGTTAGCAAAGAGGTTGCTTTAAAAAAAAAAAAATTATCCTCCTTCATCTCTTCCCAGGTAGAAAAAATACTGTTCCTAAACCAGGCAAATTAAAGAAAGTTTTTAAAAGTTATAAAAACTCACATGCTGCCAACAGAAAAGAAAGGAAGTGAGCATTCATTTCCTATTTATTCCTCTGAAAACATTCCTCTATTCTAAGCTGTTTAATTCTCCCAGTGTGTGCTAGATTCTGCTAACCATTAACTTTTATAAGGAGCTCCTCAAAGAGAGAAGAAACATCAAGTAATGACAGGAGGAAACTTTCTGCATCTAAAGTGTAAGGACAGTTCCCAAACTGCAATCTGCATGCCCTTTGACAGCAGTGTGCCCATGCTGGACAAAGATAGCAATTTCCACCTCACTAGAGACACATCCATGGGATTAATAAGGGAAGCACTTTCATACTGGCCCTGAAGGGCTGCCAGTGATAATTTGCTGTTGATCTGACCCAGTGTTCAAGCCTGGGTTCCCTTGCACTCCACAACAGAACACCAAAAGCACCCAGTTCTGGAACATGCACTTTGCCTCAGGGCTCAGAGGCCAGGCAGGTCAAACCAGGAGCACAGGGCTGGGAGCCTTGCAAAGGCAGTGAGAGGAGACTCAAGTCCTGGTAGAAGGTGAAGGAACTGCAGAAATCACGGTGGAAAGAATGCCAGAGGATAAAAAAACAGTCCAGAAACCCTAGTTTGGCAGAAGGGTGAAGAAAACCAAGCAAATAAGTGTAAGATGGAACAATAGGAGGCATGAGTATAGGACTGAGGCTGCGTTTATCTTCTTTTCCTTTATTGACAAAGGAAGAAATAGCAATGTGCCTCTGGCATGCACACAGAGCTTGTGCAGAGCTGCTATTATTGCCAGCAAAGACGACACCCAAGTAAAGAAATTTTAGATACTCCTTTTTTAGGCTAAGTACATTGCCAATAAAACAATCATGACAGCATGCAAAACCTGCAAACATGATAAAAGAAAGACCTAAATCAAAACGGGCCATGCTTGACAAAGCTTCTCTAAAGAAGAAAAAGCAACAGAGCTGATTGGCAGATACATTTAGGAATATTAACAAAGGTATTATAAATGGAAAATGACAAACAGCCCATACAAACAAAGGAACAATCAACACTCAACCCGAGGCATTCCAGAACTTGTCTGTAGTTTGTTACAGGGCCAGATACTTTCTACCACTGAGTAACAATTGCCCTGCTCTGTGCAAGCTCAGTTAATTTTTTTTTTTCTGGCCAAGAAAGGAAGAACATCAGGAAAGGATGAGAGAAAAGATGCAGCATTTTAGAATCAGTGGTGTCAGTTGGTGTGCTGGTTTTGGTTGGGATAGAGGCAATTTTCATCATAGTAGCTAGTTTGGAGCTCTACTTTGGATTTGTGCTGGAAACTGTTGATAACAGAAGGATGATTCTGTTATGCTGAGCAGCACTCACACAGCACCAAGGCCCTTCCTGCTCCTTTCCTGCTTCTCACCCTGCTCCACCGGTGGGGAGGCTGGGGGTACCCAAGGCCTCGGGAAGGGTGTTGTCGCTTAACCCCAGCCAGCCACCAAATCCACTGCAGCCTCTTGCTCACTCCCCCACCAGCAGGATCAGGGAGAGAATCAGAAGGATAAAAGCTAGAAAACTTGTGGGTTGAGAGAAAGCAAAAAAACCACGCACACATGCAAAACAGAACAAGGACCTGCTTCCCATGGGGAGGCAGGTGTTCATCCATCTCCAGGAGAGCAGGGCCCCATCACATGTACTGGTCACTTGGGAAGACAAATGCCATCACTTCAAACATCTTCTCCCTTCCCCCTTCTTCCCCACACTTTATATACTGAGCATGGCCTGTGGAATTCCAGCATATGGTCTGGAATATCCCTTTGGTCAACTGGGGTCACCTCTCCTGACTATGCCTCCTCCCAGACTGCCATGCACCCTTAGCCTCCTTGCCAGCGTGGCAGCATGAAAAGTAGAATAGGCCTTGGCTCTGTGTGAGCCCTGCTCAGCAGTAAAAACACATCCCTGTTATCAGCCCTGTGTTCAGCACAAACACTGAACACAGCCCCATACCAGCCACTGTGACAAAAACTAACTCTACCCCAGACAAAACCAGGGGAACACAGCTGCAACAGCTGACCCCACTGACCAGAGAGATATCCCCTATCATACGGCACCATGCTCAGAAAATAAAACTGGGGGTAGAAGAAGGCATTGGGCATTTGTCTTCCCAAGTAACTGTTATGAGTGATGGAGCCCTGTTTTCCTGAGGATAGCTGAACATGTGCCTGCCCTTGGGAAGTGGTGAATGAATTCCTTGTTTTGCTTCACTTGCATGCATGGCTTTTGCTTTACTGTTAAACCAACCATATCTCAACCTATGAGTTTTCTCACTTTTACACTTCTGATGCTCTCCCCTCATCCCTGCTGAGGAAGCAAGCAGCTGTGTGGGGCTTAGTTGCTGGCCGAAGTTAAGATACAAGTCCTTTCTGGCACCCAACATGCAGCTTGCAAGGTTAGAGATAGTGACAGATTTGATTGCAATGTGCTAATTGAGCCCTGACTGATAGCTATTACTGCTGTTTAGCGATTTGGCAAGTTTCTGTGCTTGCCATAGGGCTTCCTTGTCTTACTGTGGCCACTGATCATTAATGATGGCTTTTTGCTTTCACAGCTGTAGTGCTGTACTGCTTATCACCCTTCTCTGCTGTACCTGGGGACATTTTGATAACAGCCATGGCAATGCACCCAGGTGGGCAGGTGGCCAGGGCAGTGCTGCTGTTTCTTTCCCGCTGTACCATACAGGCTGGAACTCCAGCGTGAACTTGAGTCAATTGGACTGTGACCTGTGGACTAATCCCCGCAGAAGGACACCCCAAAGCATCTGTGGCTGTGGTTAAGTCCATGCCAAAGCAGGTCTATCTGAAAGCATCTGTGGCTTTAGCTACGTCTATGCTGCAGCAGGTGTACCTCTGAAGGAATTGCGACCCAAGGCTAAGTCCATGCTGGAGAAAGTACATCTGAAGCATCTGCGCCTGTGGGTAAGTCCATGCTGCAGAAGGTACACCTTCAAGCATCATCAGCTATGGCTGAGGTCATGCTGGAGCACCTCCAAGTGTGGGGCCACAGATAAGCCCATGGCAGAGCAGGTACACTCCTGAGGGAAAGCAGGCACGGGCAATGCCACATTTGGAGCGGGTATATCTCTGAAGGCATTGTGTCCCATGGGTAAGGGCTGCCCTGGAACAGGTGCACCCCAAAGCACCTGTGGTGATGGGTAAGTCTACACCACAGCAGGTACATGCCAGGAGAAACTGGGACTCATAGGTAAGACTCCACTTGGAGCAGGTACTCCCCTAATGAGACTGCAGCCTGTAAGTCCAATCCCAAGCAGGGGCAAGGGGAGGAGTTCATTGCAATGTTAAGCCCTGTGGCCTGGCCCAAAGGGACTGGGGTGGAGACTATAATGCATATAACTTTCAATTGTTGTAACTTGTGTTTGAAGTTGCATGTTGTAGGAATTAGTATAGCAGGAACAATCCAAACTGGTGGAGGACAAGCTTTAAAAGAAGCAGTGCAAGTACAGCAGTGAACTGACATGAGCTGACTTTGGTGGCAAAAATTCCTCACAAGACACTAACTCTCCCATCCTGAGTGACGACTGTAACAGAAGGAATCCAAATTCATGGACTAAATAACTCAGTAGATATTTTGTGAACATTTTACAGGGGTGGTCCACAGACTAAGGGAATGATTATCAAAGGATGGGAGGGGAAGGGGTGGATAATGATGTTGTATTGGATAGTGTGGTATCCAAGCATGACATAAATATTGAGTAACAGGTAGAGTATGTGCTGTCTTGGCTGGGATAGAGCTGATTTTCTGCATTGTAGCTGGTATGAGGGTCTGGCTTGGATTTGTGCTGAAAAAGTTTTTGTTATGGGTGTGCAGCACTCACAAAGCATCAAGGCCTTTTCTGCTTTTCCCACCAGTGAGTGGGCTGGGGGTGCACAAGGAGTTGGGAGGGAAAACATCCAGGACAGCTGGCCCCAACTCTCCAAAGGGATGTTCCAGACCATATGGTCATGCTCAGCAGATGAAGTGGGGAATGTTCAGAGTGATGGTGTTTGTCTTTCCAAGTAACCATTACAAATGGCAGAGCCCTGCTTTCCCGGAGATTTCCTGCCCACCCACTGGAAGTGATAAACTAATTCCTTGTTTTGCTTTGCGTCTATGTGTGGCTTTTGCTTTACCTATTAAGCTGCCTTCATCTCAGTCCTCAAACTTTCTCACTTTTATTATTCTGATTTTCTGCCCCATCCCACTGGGCAAGTATGAACAGGTGAGCAGCTGCATGGGGCTTAGTTGCTAGGGTTAAACCACAACAGTCTTTTTTGGCACCCAACATGGAGCTCAAAGGGTTTGAGATAATGACATTTGATTGGAGTGTGCTAAATTGAGTTTATAGTTGTTATCGATGTGTAGCTATTAACTGACAGATGAGAATGTCCTAAACTTTGCACTATAGATTTGAACTGGAGCTTATGAGTCAATAGTCTCTCCTTCACTTGACAGCTTCAGCCTGGATTTGGTTTAGATAGATTCCCTTCCTTTTTTTCTCACTTTCTTCTTTTCTTTCCCAATTACCTCTGTCTTCCATTATGCAGGACATCTGTCACCCCATCATTATTATGAACACCAAATGCAGAATTGTTTCCCAAGGTTGTTTCCTTCCAAGCTTTGCCCTTCTTAGTCAAGCTGATAAATAATTTTGGATACAATGCTACCACTATTCATTTTCATTCTCTGTGTAATCAGAAAAAGTGCTTTTATTTTTTTATATATCAACAAAAAGCAACTAAACAGAAAGTAACTGTAACTGACCTTTGCAAAGGCTTCCTTTGTCAATGGCTGTGAAGAGAGAGTCTATAAAACTTGTCACACGAGGCAAAATGTGGTCTTTGTTCATTGGTCTGTCCAAAATAAATGGGAAGACTTTTATTTCTGTTACACTGACATCTGTATATGAAAGCCTTCTATCACATTTATCTCTATTAAATTACAGGTAGCTCATTCCAAGTTTGAAACCAGCACCAAAATGTTTTTGCTGTTTCTGAGTCACAATTTAAGTTGTAGCATTCACTGTATCTTCTTTCTAACTAGTCCTTCAGTAATTACTGAAAGAACACTGTCGATAGAGGATAGTGCTTAAAACACACAAACTAAAATGTGTCAAGAACATTTCTATGCACTAAAATACCAAACGTATTGAGTAGGTAATCAAGAAACTGATATTCTATTCCCGTCTTTACTGTTGACTCATGGTATTTCCACGCAGCACTCTTTTTGCCTTCTATCCCTAGTTTCCTGAGCCTAGCACTAGCAATTATTGTCCTTTCCTTAGCAAAATTATTTATTACAGAAAAAGAACTAGTAGGTAGTAAAAAAACAGACAGTATTACAGAAATGCATGACAACAGTACCTTAGAATATCCCTTACCTAATATGTGGCAGTACAACCAAGGCAATCCAAGACTGTGAAAGGTCAGAGATGTCTTCCTTCTCTGGTAAATGGATTAAAGACAGTACATGATCCAACACTGGTACTTCTGCTTTTTCTCCTTGTCTTTTACTTGTTTGTTGCCTTGTATTAGAGCTAAAAATAAAACCAAACGTTTTAGTAATCCACCACTGCATATCAGAGATTGTTCCTTTTGCTCCTGTGATATTCAAAATTATGTTGTCTACTTCTAGCAAAAAGGACTTGCACAACACAAGGGATTTTTTCATTCTCAATGTCCTCTACAGCACAAAATATCATCTAGTCATGCTGAAGAGTACAAAACATGGACCACAAGAAATTCCAAGTCTCTATTTCAAGTTCAAATAATATTTCTAGAAGAAAAGATAATAGTTACAAGTAGGACATATAGAGTCTAGGAACACCTGAGAGTCATCTCTATGACTGTTGTTAATAAATCATGATAACGTTGACATAGATGGATAACAGAAAACACTCAGTCAGGTAAAAGTTTTGGGACTTAAATGGAATCACAAGGTGAGCCCAAATCAACAAGACTATTTTCAGGCAGAAGGGGTTGACACCATATTGGAATATATAAACAAGAGTCCTTCACACTCCATCAGTGCTTGCAAGATCACAGACAGAAGACTGCATAAGCTTCACCCTTCAAGAAATACAGAAGCTAATAAAAAGCCAACAAAAAGAACTATTAGAGGCTTAAGAGAAAACATTTACGAGATAACCCTCAAGGAATTAGGATTGTTGAGAGAAAGAAGATCTCAGACATGTCTGATGATGAAAGCCTGCTATTTGTAAAAGCTTGATGCAAAGAGTAAGAAATATTCTGCTCTTTATGCTTCCAGCAGATAAGATAAGCAGCAAGGAATTTAAACTGCCATTAAGTTGGTTTAAGTTATACACTGAGGACTGGGGAAAAAAACCCAAATAACCCAACAAAAAAACCCAAAAGCCAAAAAGCCCAAATAAATCAAAAACCACCTGTGTAACCATAAAGATTACTTATCAAAGTACTGGCACAGATTGGTAGAGGCAGCTCAGAAATCTCCAGAATTGGAGTATTCAATAACTAGGTATAAGACAGGGTATGCAATTCTTGAGATGCTTCCTGGCCATAATTTACACCACTGACACTGCAAGAGCACAAAAAAAGTCCAAGTAGGACCAAGGTCCTTGCAGCTGTATACTCCAAACCACTGAAAAAACAGACAGATCAAGAAACAAAGAAAACAAGGGAAGAAAACCAAATTTAATCATTGTGACTCAACTTTATGTTCCCTAAATCTCAATGATTCCACTATTATGAACTAAAAATAGGAAAAACCCACACAGATTAGACTGCTTTAAGGAAAGATAAAACCTTACATAAAAGGCAATACAAAGTCAAAAGTTTTTAATTAGCTGAGTTAGAATTACAAGAAAAATCACTATCATTAGATTAGCAATGGTCATCCTGTGCTTCAGTGGTTACCCCTAATTTTTCCAAAGAGGCCCAGGGTAAAGCAACCACTTCATTGCAACCAAGCTAGCTTTGCAACTAAAGGCAGTCAAGCTGTGCCAGCACAGTGCTGCTTCTGGGTTAATTACATGTCCTTTGGCATCCAGCTGTGCTCTACGGCAAGACTATAGTACTGCTGCCAAGAAAGGTCCTGGACAAGACACATGCATACAGGGAAAAAAGCTGGGGCACAGGCAGGAGGTCAGTAACGATGGGAACCTGCACTCACTGCAAGATTAACTGCCAAGGGATGCAGTTTGCATGATGGTGTAACAGATCCCCACATGCACCATAACACTGTTCATATCAGTGATCACCTTTCCAAAGCAGCATCTCTTCTCATATAATTTCAAAAAGGAAAATGATATCCTACTGTATCACTTGGTTTACAATGCTGCCATTTACAGAACTCCAGCAAACGCTGGAGGGCAACTTTTATGTGCTCTGCCCTGCCTTCAGGCCTAGAGCCACACAGACACACCTAGTATTTGCTAAACTTGGGAAGTCTCACCTGACAGATGCTTCAGTGAAAACAAGAGGATACTTTTCAAATGCCATTGAACCAATGGTAGGAGGCTCTGCTTTCACCAAAATGAGTTTAGCCAGAACTGCCACGGCCTCATCTTTTGTGATGGTATCTGTGCCAGAGAAGCAGTGTTCAACGTACTCTAGAAAGCATGGGAGAAAATGCTGAAGAGACAAAAAAAACACTCATAAGAAGTCAAAGACTGGCAAGTCTCTTTAATCACCATCTAATCCACAAAAAACCCCACAATTCCAACCACAGAAAAATCCAATTGTTCACAAATAAGCCAACAAAGCATCTGAGTTATCAATTCTGGTGCCCTTAGATAGCAGCACGCAGACATTTTCTTATCCCAGCAGGGACAGTAATTTAAGGCAAAAACTCATTTTGCTCCAAATCCAGTCTTATCAGGACATTCCAGATCCTTGACTTGGCTTTCACCTCCCACTCCATTTAAATAATTTGATTCCTCCCATATCACTAGTTATAGGGTTTACTCTTCATTTCCACTTAATTTCTGCAGAACTCCCTCTTCCTCCCATCCATAACACACTCACCCTCTTAATTCCCCACAGACAAGTTTCTTTTTGTGAACAGATACTTATCACCTTCTCCAACTCTGAGAACACTTACAAAACTTTAACACAGCAACACAAGTAACCACTTTCCTTCTTTAGAAGATCATGCCAGAAGTTTAAATAAACATCATATCAATACACAACAATCCTTCAGCATACCGGGCAGATAAATATACTGTAGATTCTCCAGCTGTCCCCTTTAGCAACAAAAATAAACATAATGCACAAACATTTTCACCTACCCTCTCAAATTGCTTCATTGTGAACATTGCTTCAGAGAAGTCCAAAAGAAAACGTCGTTCAAACCCACTTGCAAATACCTGCAAGATGCAAGCGAAAGGTTGACAGAACGAGACATTTCATAGTCAACTCTTCACTACCCATGGGACAGTTTTTCTGGTAGACAAATCCAGCCTGCTTTGAACTCTGAGATACCCAGCCTGGCTCGCTTGCTAATTCCAGCACACAGAGTATTTCTAAGTGGCAATTCACATACAAAAATGCACAGTCCTTTTTAACAAACCCTACTGACAGAACCCTTTTTGAAAAACACTGCTGGACCCTACTGTCTCTGTGCAAATACAATTGAGCTATCTCTTCAGTGTGATATGGAAAATATAAGCTGAAAGTTCTAGGATTGCAGCACAGACACACCAACTGCTAGGAAAAAGCTTAAGCCTAAAATATATTTCAACTCAGCATTTTTTCTGTGTAGCAGGTTGCAAAAGTTTACTACCTCACGGGCAGAGCTAACCTCTGTGCTTTTGACGGATCCAAAATAGCAAGAGTCCTTTGAGATACCCAGGATCAGTGCTCCTCAATGCCAAGATAAAATACACACCCAGATATCTCTTTCCCAGACCCTTCAGAACACAAGGACAACTTTAAACCTCCTCCAGTTTAACAGAAGCTCACACAAATACCCTCAAATGTTTGAAGAAGTCTCCTGAGCAAAACTGGCCTCATGCCACAGGTAGAACCAATCTTACTTCAGCACAAGTCAACACTGAAGACCAAATGAAATTTGATCTTTTCTAAACAATTGCAAGTCTTGCTTTCCCATTGTAAATAGCACGGCATTTTTATTTCAAATATTTTTCAAATATATGAAATAGCATGGCATTAATTTCAAATATATTTTTCACACACACACTACAACTATAGTCCACACTGTTAATTGCAAAATTATAACGTACTGTAACAGGAAAACTAAAGAATCAGACTCCATAGTATAATCTATTAATCTTTGCAACACTACATTTGATAGGAATGTATGCAGCTAATCCTATCAATGCTCCAGGAGCAAAGGTGGTACTGAAATATGCTTACCCCTGTACTTTCTAAATCTAAACTGCACCTGTATGAACCTTGTTCACAAGGCTAAGGCATGCTCATGTTGTTACTCAACAAAAAATGTATTTTTTTCACTAAGTTTGACTCAATGATCTGCTTTATCGCCTTAGGCAGGACATATTCCTTCTCTCTTCTTCCTTTCTCTACAGAGGCTGTAGGTGTTTGAGTCAGCCTGGATTTCATTGCACCCATGTCTGCCACGGTGGCATTGCTATACTGGCACTTGCCTGTGCAAAACTGTCAAGTAATCCCAAGACCTCATCAGACTTTATTTAAGGCATTGGGCAGCTTCTTCATTACTTCTGCAAAAAGGCTAAAGGTAACCTTATAGCATATTTCCCAGCCTGAAATAGAATGTCCAGAAATCACCCTGCTCTAGAGAATTTGAACTTCGGGATTTCTGGCACAAGCAGCAATCCTTGTTACCTTCTGAATAGCTTCCTTGGTCACAGAATCTGGCAACAAAACATTCTCAGCCCGCAGGAATGCAGAAATGGTGTTCAGTAGCATCTTGCAGCAAGATGACGAGAGATATGGTGTCTGTAACATTTTTATTAAAACCTGAAATGAAAAGCAGAGAACTCATATTTGTCCGTGAAGATATCAATTATCTGGTCTGAATGGCCTGGACAGTCCCTGAACCCAGAGGGCACAGAGTTCTAAGCTTCAGTCCACAGAAGCTATTCTTAACGACCCCACTCAAGTTTGAAGTCCCTAAATCTACCCTAATGGGGTCAAACGTACGTGAAGCTGGTGGAACTGCTCTACAACACTGATATTATGGAGTCTCCTCCACAGTGGCAGGAAGAGACTCTAGAAGCAGTAGCTCATTTCCCCCACTGCTCAGTTAAAGCTGGGCTACACTAGCATTACAATGCAGAGGTAAAATCTCACAGGATCAGAGAGGCAGCAATACTCAAAATACATGTCTTTGTTCATTCAACTCAAATCCCAAGCCCAGTGATCCATCAGAAATGTGTATGAATGCTTTGGCTGATCACACCTGTCTTAGTGCGACTTCTCAAACTGAAACAACACCTCTTCCATATTCAATTGATACTTCTCTGACACATCCAAGGGACAGTCTGGCCTACCTGACAGACATCTTCAGGCACTGAGATTTTGGATCCATTTGCATGCTCCACTAAGATCAGATAAGCTTGCAGAATCGTTTCCATCTGCTCTGAAGCCACACAGCAGTTGACCTTAGTTATTTTCCTCTGCAAATCTAAGAGTGACTCCTGTTTAAATAAAATAGGGAAATGAAATGTTTCAGATAAATGAACAGACTCTGTTTCACCTAATGCTACTTGAAAGACATTCTAAACAACCAACATCTCAGCTGCCCAACAAGCTACTGTTAGCTCTCTCATACATGTTCCACAAATTAAACCTTGCAGAAACACTGTGAAATTTCCCTTAGGTAAAAACATCCCAGATTCCTTGGACAGAAACACAAGTAACTCCTAAAATTAGGGTCTCCAAAAAGGCTAACACTTGATATATGAAACAGGAAAGAAAAATATTGGACTACAGACCCACAATGGTAAGAAAACACCCAGCTTCCACTGGAATTATCAGAATTTCAGTACTTTTACACTTTATGCATCATTATGCTAATGTGGATGCTGAGAGCTTACTCATTTAATGTACATTCTGTACTAGTGTCTCCTTCTGTCCAGAAGGTATAAACTTCTATCCTTGATCCAACAAATTTAACTCTATTTAGACAGCTATCACAGACTACATGAATATTTCTGAGCAAGATATGCCCATGCATCCACCAGTACCCAGGATAAAAGAAAAATCCTCATTAAAAATAAACGGAAGTATGTAACGAATTTCCAAGATTTCATAACAACTGCAGGTGCTGAGTCAAACCTCATGGATACAAAACATTAAGTGGCAAACAAATATGTAGCTAATGACAGTCATGTAATAACTGCTTATCATATTGGGCGAGGCCAGAGGAAGAGGATGGGATTTTCTAGGAAGCTCATTAGTCACAGGGAAGGAGCCTCAAGAAAGAACCAATACTAATTATTTACCCATGCTGGAAGGACTACCCTAAAAAAGCTCACGTGAATCATTTCCTCCAGTTTCCCATTTCATCCCTCCGAGGAGCACAGCTGACACAGTCTATATTGTCAGTTGCAGGAGGGTTCAATCTCCCTTAGCAAATCCTCCTCCCAGATGTTTGCAAACTTTTAAATATTGGTCAGGTAAGTAAAACACCCTGCCAGGCTGTGTGATTGCTGATTATTCTACACCATCCTGATCCAATACAGCACCGACCACAGCACTCTGCTGTGCTCCCTCAAACCCCAGAGTGTAACCCCCAAGCAGCAACACAGGAACTCTCAGACTGAAAACATTCTGATTTTCAGTACTTGGCTGCAAGACTCATACTTGGATTTCCAGGTTCAACCCAGGTCTTTGCTTTAAGAAGATCTTTAGGGCAAAAAGCTTTCCCTTTACTGTCACAAAGTGGTTTTGAATCACCAATATATGGTTCAGCAACATAAAACAAGCACTACATTCTAGCAAGGGTTCTGCAGTGTGTGCAAAGGCAATCGTATAAACCATCCTCACCCAGCCACAGGACTGAGCTTCAAGTCTCACCTACAGCAGTTCCTTTCTCACTCACAAAACTGCCACCAGAGTAACTGTGAACTTAGAAAAGAAGGGTGGAATTTTTTCCATGCACATAACTCTGTATTTTATATTTCCAAAGCAGAAAAAAACCCAAAAAACCTAGTTCTGGTCCAATAAAACATGAATACTTTTCGCAGTAAATGCAGATTTTTTTCTCAGTCACTCATGAATAAAAAAGTAACAGTAAGAAGAAAAATAATCAGTGTACCTCCAGGCACTTGAAGACAATGTCAAAATGCTCCTTATGGATATGCACTGCAGCTGACCTGATCATTTGCTCAAAGGCTTCTCCAACAGCTACCCATGGTAGTTCCATTTCTTCTTCAGTAATAGGCCCCAGCTTCAACAGAATTAACTTCATAGCCTGAACAAGAAAAGAGCATATCCTGTTCTTATACTTATAAAATAAATCTTGCAATCCTAAAACTAATTAGTGCAAGGTATTGCTAAAATATTCCAGTGATCTCAATTCTTTCTAGAATGACTACAGGGAAAAAAAAGAAAAATGCTGTCACCTAAAATTTGGAACATCAGCAAGAAGTACAATTTCAACATACAGGAATATTGCACAGGAAGTATTTGAACAACCTTCCTATCTCAAAAAATATTCTTAGAAGGCTTTCAGATCCTACCAAATATTTAACAACATGCTTATCACCAAGGATCCAGAGGTGAACAAGAAAACACTCAATGGTTTCAGTGAGCACTGCCTAAGGCATGCTACAGCAACAGCTAAAGCAGCAGGCTTGTCTTTACCGTCTCCGCACAGGAGTGGAACATGTTTCGAACACCCTTGCACATCTCAAAAAGCAGTTGTCCTACACCTTCCACCTTTTCAGGGTGCTCTCCCAGGTCACGGAGCATTAAATTGAAGAGTGCATTTTTATCAGAAACCTACAAAACACAAGGAGAAAAAAACATTATCTTCTATTCAGAGCTGCCAGATGGATTGAGGCAATCAAATGGCTTCACAGCACCATGTTGCTCTCCTAGTCCTGCCTTTCCGCAACAGCTTAAACTTATTATTTCTGTGACCATACAAGGAAATTCAAAGAAGAAATCTGATCAGCTATTCAGCCCCACAGCCCCAGGATGTACACAGTTCTGCTGAGGTCACTGCTGCTGAAGTAAGTGGGATTCTTCTCATGATTTTAAACATGTGCATAAATGCACTATTAAACCGGTCACAACTGAAACACAAAAGTCACTGCCCTGATGAGAAAGAGACTTGTATCAGCTGAACGCAGAATCCAGTCATCCAAAACTAGAACCACACTTGAGAATACTGCAGGGACTTCTGTCCCAGTATTTTAAACACTTCAGTTTCTGAAGATTTGACCTAAAGTTCAGAAGTTTCCAAAAACAACCAAGCAAATGAACATGATTTATTAACGTCTCTCAACTTAAGACAAAAATGAGGCTACTTAAACATGCAGCCAGTCTAAGTCTTTAGTCTTTTGACTAAAGAAAAACCAACAACTGCCACTCCCTTTCCTTACTCCATGAAAGATTGCTGTCTCATCTTGGATCATCTGCCTGGGAATGTTACATACTGTGATCTTCAGGAGTGCAAAAACATTGTCACAAGAATTTCAGTTCTACAAAGGCCTTGAAGTATTTGTGAAAAAGCCAGTGGGCAAATGTGCATATACAAATTCAAGCCTCCCTTCTGCAGGATCACCTTACTATTTCTAGTCATTTTAGATAAACCAACCATAGACATTTAGCTTAATTAAAAGAGAGAGTGCTAAGGCCTCTATTTGCCACTACTGAAACGGAATGCATGACATTCTCAGTAAAATGCTCACTAAAAATGACAGCTCAGGACATGCTGTATGCCAGTTCAGGCCTTGTTAACCCTTCTCTGGACAAAACCTACTATTAGGCCCTGAATCCAAAAACCACCTCAAAATGAAGATAGCACCAAAGTACAAACATCCCACTTACCTTTCTCATTAGAAAGACAAAACTTTCAGCAGCAAAATTTCTGATGTGGAGTTTGTGGTGGGCCAGCAGGGTGCTGTACAGGCTACAAAGACACAAAAGAATCCATTGTCTTAGAGGCAATGAAAGAATTGCCATCAGCTGGTTAAAAAAAAATGTTTCCAGTTTACATTACCACTTTTTACAAACACTAAGAACCTGTTCTCCTAGAGAGGGCCAATACCTTCCTCATCTAGATTCCTTTCCACTCTCCCTGGATAAAGAAGGTCCAATGACAGTGCCAGGCAAAAACCTTTAAAATCTGTGGATTCACAGATTCTACTGCACCAGCAAGTTTTTTAAGATATATGTTTAGCAGCAATAAGTGAAACCAAAGTTGATTTATATGCCAGATTTGTATTTCAGTTGAGCCAATAAGCTCTCCTGTATAGTTAAAAGTTTTGAAAGATTCAGTTTACAAGGCTGATAAATATTTGCAGTTTTCTGATATCAGTAACAGTGGCAGGTGGCTCATCACATGTTCATTTCAGAGGGAGTGGTGCCTCAGACTCTCTAAAATTGAGCAGATCATTTTTCAATATGTTCAAGGGCTTAGCCTGGGCTGGGGAGGAAATTCGTAACCAGTTTTTTGCTCCATCTTCTCCAAACTGAAATTAGGAGGAAGAAACATGGAACCACTGTCTGTGTGAAAAGGAAGAGCCCTGCTACATCAGCAATTTAAGGCTGAACAAGTGGTCACACTGGGTCAGGCCACATGCTCAGTCCACAGCAGCTGCCAAAGGCAGGTACCTGGGATAGGTTTAAAAACACAGCAAGCACATACAAAATGAACCTTCAAGCACCTGCAGCTCAGGGATTCTCCAAGCCCAGAAGTCCTTGCATTTGCTAACTCCCTGGAGCTTGGCCAGTTTCTCTCTGAGAAAAGCTGAGAAAGCATGCTAACAAGTATACCAAAGCATTAAGCCATGTATTCATGTGGCATTTACATTTCTACAGCATCTAGTAACTGCTGATCAAGACAGACATTAAACATGTTTTTTACCTGTAAATGTTGTGTATGTCCTTCACCATCAATCTCCACAAATATTTGTAGAGATAGGAAAGAGAGGTAAAAGCCCATTCTAGCAGCTCTGTGTCCTGTGTATCCAGTAATTTGGTGATGGCCAGGAAAAAGTCATGAAAGTGAGGGTAGAAGTCAGCCTGAAGATCTCGAGCCAGCTGCACCACTAGACTGTGTTTCAGAAAATACACCAGTATTAGTGCATTTCAAAAACAAACCAGTAAAAACCTAGTCAAACATTCCATAATCCAGCACAGTCTCTCTGGAAAGAAAGGCAGCATCACTTTTACTTTTCACTTTTTTGAAAATATCACCTATTAGGCAGCTGTGCATGGCAAGAATCTTAAGATTTAAAAAAATCAAGCAGACAGCAGTAAACAAGAAAACAAACTATTAACATCAAACAAAGCACATTAATATACTGTCTGACATTCAGTAAGCATTCCAGCTAATTTGTTTGCCTTGTCACAGCTGTATTTTTTTGAAGCCTTAGAAGAACCACAGAGCTCTACCAGGGAAATATAACCACTTTGGGCATCTCATTGCTATATTTTCCTCAAAGAAAACAAAGAAAAAGAACATTTACAACTGGACTCATGCTTACTTGTAATACCATCAAGGCTTCTGACTATCTTTTGTGGCCATATACTTACTTTAATAGGGGTTGATAAGCAAGACTGCCTTCGACTTGCAAATGTGTCTTCAAGCTCTCCACAACAGCACTCTGGTAATAAACCAGCTGGTTGAAGGACTGGCATTTGTTGGCCACTTCATTGTAGAATTTCACTGTTCAAACAACAAAAGAGAAGCCCTGAAAACTAGTCCACTCCCAGGTAAACATGTAGGGTGTTAAAGAATAATAGTGCTCCAGAGCACAGTCCAAAAAACAGTCAATAATCTCCCACTGAGCTCTGGATGAAGAAGAAACATATTTTAGGAGTTTAAGGAAAGCAGGAGACATGAATATAAATGACGTACCAAAATGCTGAGTGAGGTTCAGTTCCTTCCACTTCCGCAGTCCTTCGAAAAAGTAGGTTTCAACCTCCTGTCAAAACAAAGATGAAGAGTAGCTAGCAACCCTAATAAATGGGTCCTGTAAAGGTGAGAGGTTTAAATGGAGACAATTATCAAGTGCCTTAAACATTTAAAGAATATTCTAAGAAATCCCAGTGACTAATTTCAACAGGTATTATGGAGTTTCCCTGAGAGTAAGTCTTTCTTTTAATATTCAAACCACACTTGAAAATATTTTCTGGTGACAGGACTTGTTTACTTAATTGCTTTTTATACCTGTGTTGACTGGCCTTGATAATCTAAGGTGCTGAGCCATAGTTCAGCCAGCACAATGCCTTGGGATTTCTTTTGGCATCCTCACAGCTACTGAGTAGGAAGTTCAGAAGAACAATCCATTAGGCCAGGTGGCAGTAACCTGCAAAGCGCTATAACCATAATGATGATTTATATGACACATATAAATGATCCTTGTGATCCATAAAGACACACGCTCATGCTTTATACACATGCTGCCAGTATGTGGGTGTTGATCTCTTCTCCTAGGTAACAAGCGATAGGACAAGAGGAAATGGCATGAAGCTGTGCTAGAGGAGGCTTAGACTGGATATTAGGGAAAATTTCTTCATTGAAAGGGCTGTCAGGCTTTGGAACAGGCTGCCTTGAGAACTGGTTGAGTAATCATCCCTGGAAATATTTAAAAGACATGTAGATGTGGCATTTAGGGATGTGGTTTAACGATGAACTTGGCAGTTAGGCTAACAGTTGGACTCAATAATCTTAGAGGTCTTTTCCAACTTGTGATTTTCAAACTTATGATTCTATTGCAACTACTCATCACCTGCAAGTCTTTCCAGGTCTGGTCCTAGGACTGCTAAGTGACACAGCAGTATCTTTCATGTTCAGAAACAGGACCACCAGCCACGTGGAAGACAACACGGTGGTACTGTCAAAGTGCCTCTATGGCAATACTGCAAACCAGGTAAAAAAGTGAAAGAGAACAAAGCATGACATGAGTCTCCAGGACAAGCAGTTCTTGCAGGAGCTTTTTTCCAACTTCCTCCTGGATTATTTTTCTTAAGTGACTCTTTTATGGAGTGTATCTATTTGCGATGTGATTTCAGAAAATAATCACAATTGCTGCTCTCACCTCAGCATAGCTCCCAGTTCTGTCAATCCGATGAATAATATCAATATTAACATTGCTCAGGCGCTCCGAAAAGGTAAGAAACTGAAAAACAAAAACATGTTTCTTGCTCAGTTCTAAGCAAACCCTTCTAAACCTCTTTCAATAGCATACACCCTGCAAACAGAAACCCCACTTCTAAAGACAGGTGGCCAGATAATACCCCTCAATATCAGCCCTACAAGTAGATTAAGGCAAAACATGCTTAAAACGCCCAGGAGTGGGACTGACCCTCTACCCCCATGACCTGCAAAACCTAGGCTCGCAGCCCACACGTCTGCACAACACGCTGAAAAAGATGCACAGAAATCTACCCAGATTTCAACAAACTGCCCCGCTCTCAGCCTTCCTGAAGCAACGCCCTGGTAAACACCCTTACAGCGTATTATTTTTTCATTGAATTATGTCGGTTTTCTACACTAGGACGGTGGTGCGCCTGCTGCCTGTCAGGGACGGTGACCCGGCTGACAGAGCCGCCGGGTACGGGGCAGAAGCCGCACCCCGGCCCCTGTCTCGGCCGGGACCCTCGCAGCGCTGAGGAGACCCTGCCACGCCGCCCGCATCCACGCCTCCTGCCCCGGGGCCGCTTCGGCAGCCGGGCGCGACTGCTGAACTAACACTAACAGCGAAAGCCTAAGCTCCCTTCTCCCGGCCAGCAGCCGCGTTCGGGCGGGCACTCACCCGGTGCGTGTTCCCCGACTTGTGAGCCGAGGGCTTGCTCTTCATGGCGGCGGCAGCGGGAGCCCCGCAGTCAACCCCGCACGTGCGGCCCTACGCGCCGGACGCCGCCATGCCGGGCACGGGCTGCCGGGAGAGGG
>VZTN01023789.1:0-11555 GCA_013400515.1 Erpornis zantholeuca
TTCTGTCCCATTAGTAACTCTCTGGTTAAACTTCTGAACCCTTTGAAATATTTGGAAATCACTTACAGTCTTTGAGTCCCTTGGAATTTGTCCCATTTTCCATTTCCTTATGGTAAACATTTATGATTTAGAGACATTCTGGGTAGCTCCTGAGTGTGAGATATCTTGGCCAGTTAACTTACAAATGTTAAAAACCTTTGCCACAGAGGGTAAAGTTCCAATTACAGCAGCATCACATGGGACAGGTACATCTCTCTGTTTTTTTCAAAAAAATAACTGAAATTTCTGCTGAATATTTCTGTCTTTATGCATCAGTTTGTGATCAAACACACCTAGCAGTGAACTTAGAGATATTCCCAATAAGATTTTTCAAGCATTTTTACTTTTTTTAATTCTATGGGAAATTGATATTTCATTGAAATATCATTTGGCTTTCCTTTAGCTCTCCTACAGGTTTTAACTTGCAGCTTATATCCACTTTCATTTGCTTTCCCATTTTTCCCTCCATCATATACTGTTATTTGTTCTATTGTCATGTCTATAGCAGTTTAAACCTAAGAAATCCAATATGACATTTTTTTCTTAAATTCTAATTTCATTGATATATATCAGGATATCTTTGAGAAAATTTACCTGTTAATACTTGCAAATTTGGGAACATGAGCTTCTTTAACATAATAGTAGTTATATCAGCCACCAATACTACTGTATTTGCTTTTTGAAAAATTTCAAGTCAGAAATTCACTATATTTATCAGAAAAAGAACATAATATCATAGAATATCTTGAGTTGGAGGGCCCCAAAAGGATCATTGAACCCAACTCCCTGCTCCTTGCAGGTGGAGGTGTGCCTTTGGATGCCTGATACTCTTATCCATCTTTGATGAAAAATTTTCTTTATTATATTTAGAAACTCAGATAATTTCAAAATTAGCTGCATGAAATTTCATTCTAAAGAAACAATTTTTCCTGTGGGTAAATGATATGGAAGCCTTGATAATACATCCTGGTTCAAACTGGTATTTTGTCAGATGCCCACTCTAACACCATCAAATCTTTGTAGCAGGTGCAACTTAAATCCAAAAATATCAAAGGCTTTGTGATTTTGAGTGATATCTGCCTAAACAAATTTTTGATGTGTGTGTATTCTGTTACATTCTATCCTTGCAAAATTGTCTAAATGCTTAGCTTTAACTGTCCATTCAAACTAACAAGTTTAAGTAACCCACATCATGTGTCTTCTTATGCATTATTATCTTGTTAATGAATACTCAGTAGCACTATCTCTGAGTTTGGATTTATCATGTGTAGGATACCAAGACAAGTTCCTGGACATGTACGTTTTATATCAGCAGTGGTCTCTAGTTTAGGAAGCCTTCTACTTAGGATGAAAAGGAAGATGTTGTGGACTCTGAATAAACCATTTCTTCTTGGCAGTGAGCTATTAGTTTTAAATTTTGCTAAACAATTATATTTAATTCATAGAACACATTCAAACATTCATCCATTCTTCCTTTTAAACTACATCCTACCAGAGAGAGGGGAGTACCTTTCTGTTATATATCACCCTGGTGTCCCTCTTACACTGTGCTCTCTGTTCCTCTCCTGTTTGTCTGTGGTCAGCTTCCCAGAGAGAACGTATCCAGAGGAAGGAAGACCAACAACTTCATCACCATCTCTGCTGAAAGCAGATGGTTTCAGCAAAATTGTACTTCATAACATTGTTTTAAAGCATAAATACATCTTCCATCTACAATTTGATTTGGAGGTTACTCCCCCACTTCCTTCAAATGGATACTTGGGGTGAAAAAAAGGCTTTCTTCCAAAATACCTGTACCTTTGTTTGCCACTTCAAAAATATAATCCCTACTGTTACAAAGAAGTTTTATATGACTATTCTTTTCTAAGTTCCAAGTGCTAAAGCACTTCTGTTTGTATGGGTGTCTGTGCACAGGTTGCAAGATTTTACAGATGACAGTTTCACATGTCATAAACATTCCTGTCCCACAATGCCTGATCTATGACTGTCCCAAAAAGACACACTCCTGCCAACTTCTTCAAAGCCTCCACATATTCAGAGAGCGCTCGCCCTTCTAGCTGATTTCCCTAGTGTAGTTTGTATCACTCTGCAATAATGTTTGTTCTAAGAACAGTGTATCTCCTCAAAACATCAAGCTTTTAAACCAGTTTTTGTGGTGTCTGTCAATACTCAGTCAACTTTTCTCCTAACTTGGCTTACAGACACTACCTTATGTTTTTCTTCAGTAAAAATTCATGAGAAAACAAGCCTTGAAGTTTTTTATTTTTACCTAATAAAGCTATTTTCATTGTCTTGCTTTCAAACAGATTCCTTTTCCTTTTGTAGACTGCCCTCGATGTGATTCTTTGGGAGGTAAGTATCCCCCTGCAGAGCTCTTGACTGATTCAGACCAGTGCTGGATTCTTGACCAAGAATCTTTTGCATTTTGAGGGGAATCTTAAAACTCCCACTGAGAGTTCCTTAGCAAAATGTTCCTAGGAGAAATGCAACATAATTCAAGCAAAGGAAAACAGTTCTGGACACAGGTCTGTAACCACAGTCTGGGTTAATTAGAAGCGCCATAACTTGCAGCAAATCTTCATTTCCAGATGTGTAGTGTTCCCAATAACTCAAGCTCTGGCAGAAGCACAGACACAAATTCTACTTCGTATGTTCCTTCAGTTTCACCAATGACTTTCTAGTCCAAAGTCCCTAATCATACATCTCCCTGGAAATGCAAATTTCTTTTATAAATTTAGAACTCTAAGGAACACTCACCCAGACTCCTTCCCCCGTTTCCTCCTTTTCTAGGCACTGCTGCCTTTCTTAGCCAAATTCTGCACACACACTTCTAGGGATTTTAGAACCAAGATTAATTAATTTACATTTGATTGTTTTGAAATCCATTATCAGTTTATTATTATTATTGTGTTTCTGATACAAAAATGCAAGAGAAATCTGAAGAGACTGCAAAGCATCTGCATACAAGTTAAAAGCACTCTGATTTTGAAGCATGCTCAGGTTCAAATGTCTTGGCTGTACTTGTGATGCACCATTTAAAAATACCTCAGGAGTGGGGTGACAAGAACTGGGTCTAAAAAGACTGGAGAGGTTTATTCAGATTGAGGATCTCAGAACGACCTTGTTTATTCCACCCATCCAGTTCTCTCCAGTGTTGTTGTATGAAACTTGAAATTTCACATGCAGAAATTACAAATATTCTAGACATACAGATAATATTGCATAAGCATCATACTCTGTTTGTGATTTAAAAAATCATGTTGCACAAGCCCATCTCTTCTCAGTATCATATTCATACTTAGGGTATCATAGATTATCTACTTAGGTGAATAAGCTTCCCTAGAGCCTTAGGATAAGGAACACTTATTTATATCCTTTGAAAATTGTAAATAGCTACAAAAGTTTAGTTATGTAGAGTATGAATATCAGTGTCACATCTGAAGTATGCCTGAACACATATTTTTTCCTATAAGGGAACTTTCTTTAGCATGACACCTACTCTTTCATTATCCCACACAGTCTGATTAATATTTTTTCATCATTAGATGACTCTTGTATCCATTTAGAAGCCAAAAAGATCAAGAGACATAGCTGAAATAATTCTGCCAAATGTGGAGAAAGAGTAATTATTTTCAGTAAGGAAAGAAATGGCAACTTTACCTAGGAAAAGGTGCAATCCCAGACCACAACATTTCTGGTGAAACAGCCCTAATAATTTTTTATGAACAGAGCTTTTTATTTGATAGCAATAAAAAAACCAATTAGAAATAAAATCTTGGTTGTCTCACAGACTAAAGGTGACAGGCTAGATAGGTAATATTTATACAACACACAGGCAAGCACTGACACTGTTTCATAAGGCATTCTGGATATTTTACAATGGACCTATTACTTGCAAAATAATTTACAATTTTGAATCATATATTCCTATTTATAACATTTTTTTGTGCATGCACTGGCAAAATCTCAATAAGCAACCCACTGTAAAACTTATAAGTATAAAAAGACATATTACTCTTTGTAAAGATTCAATAAATAGACTAGCTTTTCTTTCCACCGTTGAATATTGTGATTAATGCTAAAGTATTCTGGGTAATCACAAAGGTGAAAAATCTGAAGCTGTGCAGCACTACAAATTACTTAAGAATAACTCAACTTGAGTAAATTATCCATATGTTACTTTCAAATGACAAAGATATCCAAATCATCTACAACACTGACATCTTTAATGAGTCAAGGTTATTTTACCATTTAGCTTACATGTGAAAATCAATAGATAAGCTTTCTCTTTAGCTTTCAGTCAAGTTCAGACATGTTAGAACAGGGGAACTTAAAGTTTATTTGTGGTCCTATCATACACGATAAAAATCTGAAGAGGGTTATTCTGATTTTACCTTTGCTTGACCTCAAAGTTTTACTAGTTTGAGGTTTTAGGATGTCAAATATATGTCACATCTGACCTTCTGTTGTCAAACAGTTTTTCAAGATATTGTACATAAACTTGTCTTTTTAGGTGACTAGTAACACGTTTTCCAAGTCTTATCATATGAATGAAATGCAGATTTTTGATTTATCTGATATAACTCTCAAGCCCATATTTGGAACTGGGACACAAAATGCATAGTTTAAATACATATTACCTACATCTTTTCTTTCCTTTCTCAGTGAAAGGAGATACTATATTCTCCTTTTAAGACCTTATTATTGATAGAGCAGATCATTCACCGTTGGTAATGTTGCTTTAGTGTATCTCATGGACATGGAATTGCCACTGGCTGGCCTGCATTGAATCTTCACAGCTTAGCTGTGAAAAGTATCTTCCATAGGCTGGGGGGAAACCTTGGTTTCTGAAAAGAATGAAGGACATTAATGACACTTTGTAAAGAACATATTTCTTGGAAAGACCAGAAGCGACTGCATCTTTGCAAGAATTCAACTTACTCTTCTAGTAGCTATAGATGTAGTGCAAGCAACCAACCATTATATATTTGTGACCAACAACTACCAGACTACTGGTTTATATTTCATGTATATCACTATATATTTTTAATCAAACTTTAATCATGCAGTTCAGGCTGAGATACTTGAAAATGTAAGGAAAAGAAAGCAACAACACTCTTTGTCAGCTGGTGCATTCTAAATCATGTACATTTCACGTCTAGTCTGTACATGCCACAAAAAGACCACAGTTTGATGTCCCTCACTCATTCACACTCATTTACAGAAGGACATCTGCTATTCAGTCCTGAATATTCTTGTTTTTCCAGGTTGTTTTTGTTTGCTTTTAATTTTCCTCTATCACCTAGGCAGTAGTAATAGAGCTGAAATTTTGCCCTTTCCATGGCTTCTTCTTTTCACCAGCCTTATTGCTTTATTTCTCTGTACATGCTTTTGAGCTTTCTTTCATTACAATGTCTATCAGAGCATTCACATCTGTCCTCTGTGTTTTTTTGGTCCTAGGGTATATCACTGTAAGTGGCATCTTTTTCTGACACTTTGGGATATCTAAATAAATGACGATAACAGAATTTTTAAACTTTCTGTTTGTCCTTGCCCTTATCTTATTTTTTATTATTGTATTTTGATTTTTATTCCTTTAAACCAGCTCGCTTAATTCAGTATCATTTGTGATCTGGTGATTTCACACTATTCTGACCCAAGCTATAATTAGTAGCATGACAGTGGTCAGTGTCTATGTCTTCAGACATTCAAAATTATGATATGTTGCTTACGTACACAAAATGAGGCAGGATGAGTTTGCTTAATAAAGCTGGAGCAGTCAGAAGGCCAAGGAAGGTAAATTCTGGGCTCCTTAGTACAAGAGACATGAGGATCCTGGAGAGAGCTCAGAGGAGTAGATTGGGGGACTGGAGCATCTCTGAGATCAGGCTGAGGAAGTTAAGCTGGGAGGGATCACACTGATGTCTATAAATACCTGAATGGAGTGTGACAAGTGGATTGTATCAGGCATTTCTTGGTGGTGCTGAGCAATAGGACAAGAGGCAATGGGCAGAGACTGATGCACAGGAATTTTCACTTGAATATGAGGAAGTACTTTTACTGTGCAAGTGCCTGTGCACTGGAACAGATCGCCCACAGAGGTTGTGGAGTCTCCCTCACTGGAGATATTAAAGAACCAACTGGACACAGTCCTGTGCCATGTGCTCTGATCCTGCTTGAGCAGGGGAGTGGGACCAGATGACCACTATGATCTCTTCTAACTTTACCCATTCCAGATTCTGCGATTTTCTGAATGTGCTTGGCTTATTGTGAAATGCAGAAGTTTTTTTTTTTTTGCACACTTGCCTTTAGAGAGGTAAACCAGCAAAATAAGCACAGGTAGTACCTGCAAAGGAGACACAGATTCAGGGGCTTGTCTCTCTTGGCTATTTCTCTGCTCAGCAGTAACACAAAAGACATGATTCAGAGGCACTCTCCCCAGAAGAAATGTAAAGTGCATGTATGCTATCCGTGGATTGCAATGATCAAAGCTGCTGAGATCAACTCATTTGAGCGTAAAACAGAGGCAGATTTCCATTGCCATGACCATTGCCATTGCCATTGCCATTGTCTGTGTGATATTGTCTCTTTGTCTTCTTTAACCATCAAAAAAAATATGGTTTGAAAAGTACCTTTATCTATACACAAAGGGGGAAGAGTGTAATATTTATGGGAAGCCTTTTCATCCATTTTATATAGCCCATCACAGGGTTGTGCAATATAAGATTTTATCTTCACACATAGATATATTTTAATAATTATTTTGGTGCCTTTAGATGAAGAATGACAAAAACTAGCCTACTGTCCCAATATTAATGTTAAATATAATACAGGCTATAAGATACAATGTGACAGGATTGCAGGAATATTCCACAGTGATGGCAAAATTTGTGGCATCTCTGACAGAAATGGTATTAAAGAAAGCCGGTTGCAAATCCATTCATTGCTTGTCACATTGAAGACAAAATGATTAATTATACAGACACAGATATTTACTTGGTCCGTGTTTTTAAAGTGTTCCATTATATTAACAGTAGCTACATGAATTTTGAATGCATTATTTGGCAAAGAGATTTTGCCTTCCAGCTTGGAAAACGAACCGGCCTGGTTGACTCATGTACCTCAGTTTCAGCTGTGAGGTATCATGTATCTGAGAAGCAGGAAGCACTGGCTCATATCAACTCTTTCACTCATTTAGACCTCGCTATCCCTAGTCAGACATCAAGGAGCTACCAGTCTACTGGGAGGCACCAGTGCCCCTTAGCTGAGGACTTGGGGGCAGTGAAACCCACTGAGGAAGTGGACAGGAAGAGGAAAAAAACCCTGAACTGTTCAAAAAGCCAGCACAATTATCTGTTGGTAGGTGAAGAAGCAACCCACAGTATGACCTCCCAGCTGAGTGCCCTGGCAGAAGGCAGGTAACACATACCATCCTTGTGAACAGCCTGCTGGTTGCTTCCCAAGGCGCGCACTTGTATTTGGGTTTCTGCCTTGTCTGGAAGGCCTCTGCCTTGTCTGGAAAGTTAATTGCTACTTACTTTGTGAGACCAGAGCCCAATTGTACAATGACTCTTCCCTGCCTCTGATCCTGGCTGCAGCAGGCATCAGTCTCAGCTTGCTGGAAGCCCTGTAAACTCCTATTTCCCGAGGATGGGAACAGGTCTCAGCAATTGCAACGCAGTTCAGAAGAAGCTCCCTCACCAGCTTGTCTGCACTGCACACTTTGTGCCTCAGAGCACCAAGGTCTGGGCTGAGCAGCACAACACCTGGAACTTTGTGTTTGACAGTGGCAGTGGCAGGAAAGGGCTCTGACAGGGATCTAGCAGTGTGGACAGTGACAAATATGATAGTGTTCCTTGCTCTTACCTATTGGTGGATTTCTTTGGCTTTCTCTGTTGACAGTCAGGTTGGTTTGTTTGTGGCCACAGGAAAGTTAGGGGAGTTTAGCCGAGTTTTCAGAGGTGATTTTAAGTATCTGGATTTGCCTGTAATATATATATATTGCTGTAGCAACTTAATGGTGGCCAGTACAAAAACCTTGATTTTGTTGAAAGCTGAAGCAGGAATAATGAAAGTGTTAGAAAACGAAGAAAATTTGGAGGATTTCCTCTGTATTTTGTAGAATTCAGTTTTGTAGAACTCATTTCGTATTTCTTAAGAATACATCAGGAAAACTTTTCTTTCTCACTATGGACCATGTTGAAAGTGCCTACAGGTACACTGTAAATGCTATATTCTGGGGTTGGGGTTTTCTTCTTATTTTTCTTGGTAGTTTTCTTTCTGCCATTTTATTTTATTTTATTTTATTTTATTTTATTTTATTTTATTTTATGTTATGTTATGTTATTTTATTTTATTTTATTTTATTTTTTGTTTCCTTATTTCTTCTGAGAAACATTTCTGTTCCCCTTAAATTTTTTTTTGTGTTTAGAAGAACTAAATTACTTTTCCTCAGCTCTGGTTACATCCTTAATATATATACTTTGATATTTGCACAGAAAAGTATTAAGATCTCTGTAGTTCCTACTTTTTGAATAGCTCACAGCTTGACAAACAGTAAAGGTTCATTAAGAGAACTCACAGATGAAGAATTGGAACTTTGAGGATTTAAATAGTTTTTCCAAAACTAAGATAAAGGAAAATTTCTAAAATATGGCAAAAATGGGAGTTAATAAACTAGGTCTTGTCAGTCGCGGTCTTGTACCTTCCTCCCATCCCTGTGAGATCTGGTTTTAATCCCAGTCTCCGCATCAGAATTCCAGTGGGAATGAGATCTTTCTGTGAGTCAGAGCTAAAGATGTACTCCAGCAGCATGCTGTGCTAAGTTGTGGTCAGCCAATCGAATATCAAAGGGATTAAGTCTGTGAATCATTTAACGGGAAATTTCTCCTGCCTCAGTAGCATTGATGTTTTAAGGTGTGAAATTCAAGAACGGCTTAGTTCTCCTTTGGTCAGACAACCGCTCTGCAGCCTGCGTTATCAAGAGGCAGTCAAGAAGATCCCCTTGGGTCATGTGGCTGGTATACATTTTTGTATTACCATAGTAGGCTAGTTTTAACCTGCAGGATGTAATCCTATTTACCTCACATGTGGTCTGTGCCCAAGGAGCATGTGCTCCACTTATATATATTATTTGCATTACCAGAGTCCCTGGCAGCTGAGATCATAGACCAGGACACTATTTTGCTGAGTAGTACATAAACATACAGAAAAACAATGCCCTCCCCTTCACTTAAGGGTCTTATAACAAAGCATAGCAGATAAGGATAACAGGAGGAGGGGTGGGGAACAGAATTTGTCAGCAGACTGTGACTTTAGGATACTTGCAGCTTCTGGTCAATGACTCTGTTTGTGCTGCTGAAAATTTTGAAGGACAACTTTCAAAGGCAAAATTTTAGAGGCATTTACTCATGGCTAGGGGAAGCATGTCCCAGGTAGCAGAAATAGGTGGAAGAGTAAATAGCAGAAAATGTAATAAACAGGCAATGAGAATAAGTACAATGGGCAGATGGGATGTAGAAGTCAATATCTCATTATGGAATAGAAGTCAGGTAGGAAAAGGGTAGTTCAGAGAAAGAATTTTGAGACCAATAACAGCTAATATTTAATTGACATATAGAAGGTGGGGAGATATTTTTAAGATGTCATCCAGTATTTTTGCTTACAAGCCAGACTAGACTGTGTTCTTTGGGTTTTGATAAAAACAGCAAAATCAAATTTGGAGAAGGTTTCTAGGTTGTGTTTTGTTGTTGATGTTGGGGGTTTGTGTGTGTGTTTTTGTGGTTTTGGAAGGGGGCGGGGGAGATAGTAGTTAATGTTTTAGAAGTTAATCTGAAAATCTATAGTGGGCAAAAAGTCTAAAGAAAATGGAATTGGTGAATGTGGTTGGATTATGGGCATGAGTGGCAGGCAAGATGGTGATCTTGTTCAGAGTCACTGAGAGAGAAAGTAACCAGAGACATTTTGATGGAATTATGAAATACCTTTTAATAGCCAGTTTATGCTCAAGAAACACCAGAGGTAGAACAATAGACCAAGCATGGGCAAAAGAATGCAGATCTGCAAATTAATAACAACCATGTATTACCAGCGAAAAAATCACTGTTTCAATTCATTATTTTTTAAAGAAACTTCTGCAAAACCCAGAAGGAAAAACATTTAAATATAGGTTCTATATTGGGCTGAACTAGAGAGCTGGTAAGAGACAGTTTCAAATAATAAAATGATGTCTGAGTATGTTCAGCTCTGCTTTCCCACCTCAGTAACAGCAATTTCCCTTATGGGTTTCATGGTATAGCAATGAGGCAAATGGACCTATATCTATGAGATATATTTTTACAAAGCAGGAACTTCAGCACCTACATTTATTGTAATTCACAAACTACCGACTGAAGTGTTAACAGGTCTTGAAGCTGCCAGTGTTATATCCAAACACACAGACCTCAGTGGTCCTCTTACCCATGAATGAGAAGTATTGTTTATTTTTTTTAGCTAAGGTGATAATTTTCAGCCACTGGTCATTCTGAATGTACAGTATTTCAAACCCATAGCCCCTCTGGAGTATCCAAGGTGAAATAAAAGCAAACGTTGGAAATCCTCCAGTTCTTATGAAATGGAACAGATTTTTTCTCTCATCAGCTCTATTTATTACAGAGCTCAGGAATAAGCCTGGATTTTTTATCTTTCCTCAATTAAAGCATAAATCAGTGTTAAAAAAATATTCTTAGCCAAGCATAAGGTGCATAACTTTGTAAAAGGGATCTGTCAGTTCTTGAATAGCTGCTGTTTCTCCTGCCTTTGTCACGATGTAGTTAAATAGATGTTTGCTTTTTTCTCTTCATGTTAGTGATTTTCTAAGGGGCTGTCTCTTCATAGTGTTTCTGTAGGTTAGCTGGAATAGCAGATCCTTACTGCATGTACAGTAAGTTTTGAACCTGGTTATAGAGACATATAAAAGTGAACCCTGCTAGGAGCTCCACTTCTCATGCTGAGGTTTAAACACTGGAATTGGGTTCCCAGTGGATTTTCACTTTCACAAGTACTTAATGCAGCTTTAGGTGTCCCTAGGGCAATCTGAACTGGCCACTGAATATCCTTTTTAAGGGGAGTGAACAATGGCTTAGTTCCACCTCTCTTGAAATACAGGATTCATGTTTTCCTCTCTTAAAATTTAGTGTTCCTGGAGGCAGTCAGCAGCATTAGAGAATGAGACTGTATTTATCTATGCCAAGGCTAGGTACAATGTAGGTAAGGGCAATCCAAGCTTCCCTGTGGTGCTTTGTCAAAGCTTTTTAACCCTAAGCTGAAAGGATAACCACTCTAGAGTATGATTACAATTGAGACTCCAGGTGTATTAAAAAGTTGGGCCTTTAAGATTGGGAAAAGCTTTTGATTACAGAAAATTCAGTGTTACTTTTTGTGATGTGCATCTCTGTACTGGGGCTACACTGAGAAAACCAAGCAGATTTCACCTTGAACTGATTCTCACACTGAAACTCAGATCTCTGGAGATTTTT
>VZTN01023789.1:11961-41691 GCA_013400515.1 Erpornis zantholeuca
GCTGAAGGCATTCAGCACTTTACTTGATCTGGTCAATCTGAATATGAACAAGGAGGCAATCTAAAGGAACAACAACAAATTATTATTAGCCTGATCATATTCAAGTATTTTTAGTAAAATAAATGATATTCTTTATAAAAGCCACAAAAAATCTGCATATCTACAGAGTACTATATTCCATTAAATATTCAAATGGCATTTCAATATTTAAACAAAATCCATAGGCTAATTTCATTATTGTCACAGGCAGAATATTATATTACCTGAAAAGTGCTCAATAAGATTGATTTGTGTTGCTCTGTAAATTATAGTCTCCACTGACCACTTGCCAGGTTGGGTTACAAGAGTCTTTCAAACCACAAACTGTGCTGTGGTCTTTTCAATGCATTGCCTGGAATTCTCAGACTGTGCTTTGAAGCCCTACAAAATATCAATGACCACCTTACATCTAATCACTAACCAGGCAGACGCTCTTTTCTGAAGATCTTTTGAAGTACCTATTAGTGTAAATCAAAGATTTAGCATGTTCTTATCTTTTTTTTCCTCGCTTGACCAGAATATTCATAAATGATTTGTACACTTCTGCAACCTACTTAAAAGAAAAGACAACAAACCTTTAAATGTTATAATTTAAATTCTTCCGCATTCTTTTATGAACCCCATCAATCCCATTCATAATTAATGAAATGCAGGATGATTCCTGGATGAAATAAGTTTTCGTCCTCATTGCTAATCAATATTTCTGACCATATCCGTTTCATTATTGACAACATCTAGCCACATTTACTCTTATAATTAAGTTATAGTTCAACTTCTAACTTTTCCTGAGTGTTTGAAATGGCCGTATGGTGTTCTTAATTTCAGTTGCTGTTTCATCTCTCTCAGTAGGTGCCTATTTTATTGTTAAAGGTCATACTCATTTGTCTGCTCCAACAAAGGCAGCCCTTAAAGTTGGCTGTGGTTTTGACAGACAGTGGTCCCTATAAGTGATGGCCTTAAGGACAGACCTGGCACTGGGAGACAGTCGCCACAGCAAGGGAAATAACAGATAACAAATCATGCCACTATTTTTCCTCCTGGCGTGATTGACGACATCACAGCAGGTGTAACTTTTCAGTGTCTCCAGATTAAAAACCCCTCAAACAAATGAGTTCTTAAAATACTGTCCGGGGGCGTCAAAAGGTTGCCGCTGAACTCAAATGCATTTTTAAAAACAGTCTCTGTATTCTTTTAAAAGTAAAGAGCATAATTTAAGAGTAGTGAGTGCAATTATCAGATATCTTTCTGCTCTGATAGCAAAAAACTCCTTTAAAAATGGAGGAGATATTGTATTAGATGGGTAAATATTAATCTTATAAATACACCCAGAGGAAGCAGCATTTTCAGTAAGAAGACACTTGTCAATATGTAATACAAATTTTTCTGTTCTACAGACAGCAGAAAAACTCTTTGGGGTGGTCTTTTATTAAATTCCACTACAGGGGAAAAAAAAAGGAAAAATGCTGCGGCTTTGAGAGTAGCACTGCTTGCACAGATTTTATGGAAATACCAAAGAAAAACAACATAAAAACTTTCCCTCTGCATGTTCCACATTTTTATTTAAATGTTGTCTTTTGTCCCAATGCTAACTCCAGAAATACAAAAGATATTTTTTTGGCTAGTATAGAAACTGCATAATCTCATTGTAAGTGATGTTTAGACACATTTTCTAATTCTGTTAATCAATCTTTTCTCTATTGCTAAACAGATTTGAATTTTTTCACCCAAAGCCTGCTATGCTTGTCTTTGAAATCCAGAGTTCAATCTTTTTACAGGCTGTCACACCCATAGTAACTGTGGATATAAAAATTATATTATTTTGTCCGCAACTTCTAGACTCAAACAGCATATCCTGCTATCATATCATGCCTTTTAAATATGAGCTAACCCTATCTTTGCAGATGGTGTGAGTGAACAAAATAGAGCAGACCCTGCTTATAGAAAATAGGAGAAAGTGTTACAGCATTTCATGGCACAGAGCACTATGCTTACCAAAGGTGAAAATACATCACAGTGTTTTCTGACTGATTCAAGCCTTAGTCTGTTCAGTTACAACCCAAAATACCAGATTTTGCTATAGCTAGCAGAATCATAGCAACACAAAATATGCATGTATGCATGCTCATCTAATAACCTAAACCACATGGCAAGTGCATGCAACAGTCACTCAAGGGCATTTCCTTGGCAATGTGCCTTAGCTGTTCTGCTACCTACTAACTCCATGGAGAGCCTGTGGAGAGCAGACTCTACAGAGGACACTGTTTTGCCTCAGTGGGTAGAAGAACATGCACAAAGTCATCAGTAACACACAGTTTTCACCACAATGCTAAATCTTTGTTCCGAGTCCATCAGCATTAACAACTATTTCCCGTAGTCATATGAGTAATAATTCAGTAAAGGATGTGGTGTGCTGCAAGACCTTTAGCCATGTTCTGTGACCCCTTCCAGGTCCCAGAGCCTAAGAGGGTAATTAATCATAGATAACAATGAGGTAGATGCACATCAACTTCAAATTCCCACTTAAGCTCTCTGTCCCTTCCATCCCAATCTTTTCCCTGACTCTGAACACTTTCATATTTCAACCCTCCATGTTTTCTGCTGTCCCATCATACCTCTTAACAATGTCTGCACTCTCTCTGCAATGTCTTCTGACTCTGGTGAGACGTGTTTCCCCACACAACTGACAGTCTGGGTCTGACAGTCTAAGGAGCCCCCGGTGGCAAACTACAAGTGCTTACCAGCACGGAAAGATGTTTGAGCAGCAGCACACTTGGCTCTGGAGAAAATGTAGTTTCCAGCTGAGCTACCAGCTTAGCTGCAAAGCCTTCTCTCAATGGCAAACTATCTATAGTGCTCATTGGTAAGAAATACTGGTTTGAACTGTCCCTGGTCAGACATAGTGATGATGCAGATAGGGAGGAGAGAGTGTGGGGATGGAACAGCTGTCTGAAGACCCATTCCACCCAAGAGAATAACAGACAGAATAATTTTTTCCTTTTTTCACCCAAAGTCTACTGCAACATCCAGTTTGTGCTGCAGAACTCTACAAGAACAATGAATGTGTTTGTATGGGCATCCGTGCATTTGTGTAAGAGATACCATCTTGGATAACTCACTGTAGTTTATACCAGGCACCTCCAGAGCTAACAGCATGAGCTACTACAGCTTGAGAAAACAAACCAATCCCCTGTAGCTGTGGCTACAACAGACATATATTTCCTGTGGATCCAGCACAGAGGGGAACCTGTAACACATACTCGTCACTAGTTTATACATGCACATTCATGCATGAGATTTTTGTACTTATTGGAAGGAGGTTCTTAGTGGAATCCAGGAGAAGACAAATCAAAACCTTAAATAGAATAACATTTACAAAAAGATAAGGCTACTAACACAACTGAAGTTTCTAAAGACAGAGTAGGAAATCAGGTTGTAAGAACCAGCCAGTAATAACAGAAAACTACAGTCAATATTTAAAGCAGAATTTTCCAATATGAGATGTAATTTTTGAAAGGGGTTGGGCATAGACACAGGTCAGCATTTTCAGAAAAGGAGATATAGCTGTGAAAAAACCAAAATGAAACAAACCATTGTTTGTGACTTCCATAGGAATGGCTGCCTGAATTTGTTGACAGCCTTAATGTGTGAAGTAGACAATTTCTTTGAATAGTTTCTTAGGCAAATATTCACAGCAATATCATTGCATCATCCATATATGTATTTTAGAGATGATCTTCAAACTTTATTTTTTTTTTAACATGAGCAAATTATCATTTTGAGGCAATATAGTATGCATTATTGTTTTGGTTTTTAATGGTTGAGGAAAGGAAATTCCAAAAACACTGGAAGAGTTTTTTGTTTGTCTTCATCACTGATTAGTGTTGATTTGTTGAGAAAGGAGAACTGCTGTTTCAGACAACCATTTTAGTGTGGGGCTGAAAGAATGGCCTGCAACCATTCTTTTGCACAGTTGTTCAAGACAATATTGAACACCATACACTTAACGCCACACGTCTTATTTCTGCTTAGCTAGGAATTCTGATTATAGTGCTCTGAATATTTGTTATTTTCTGGATTGAAGCTTAAGTCAGAAGTAGACAAGAAAAAGGTCGTCTTTTGTTTTATCAGTCTTGTTAAAAAACACAGGACCATAGGCAAAACACTGGAAGAAAATTAAGACAAATACTTTTAAAATGCACCTAAAATGATTTTTTTTCTTATCTTCTGCATGATTTGTAATCCAACATGGCCCTGGTGTGAGGAGTCCAAATGTAACAGAAGTGCTCCGCTATATTAAATATTGGGGAATTTACTTGAGTCAACTCTAAATATCAGTTGCAACAGAAGTATACCTAACAAATGATTTTTCCTGGAAGAAAATTACGAGGCAAAATAAACCAGTTCAGTTTTGAACTGGTCATTAGAACAAGACTTAAAGCATGCCATTCCTCTCAATGAGAGGCCTACCACATGACCACAGAATCATAGAATTGCACAGTCTAGAAAAGAATTTTAAGATCATTGAATCCTTAACACTTTCACTTAGTTTGGAAAAGACTTTCAAAATCATTGAATCCCTAACACTTTCACTTAGTTTGTGTAATCAATATCCACTATGTACCTTTTTCATAGAATATTGGCCAAAGACTTCTGTACATGACAGTGAGTTTTAGTCAAAGTTAGTTTTTTCAAAGTTTATTTACTTTGAAAATATTTTATTTCCTAAAGACTAGATCATGTGTTTAGCCATCATTCTGAACAGTGTGAAAAGCAGACCACTGATGTATACATATGAGAAAAAGTTCCACATCAGAATTATGCCATGAATTAGGAGTTTAGATTACAGACATATAAAAATCTCTCAAAAAACAGATGTGATCTAGTTACAGTTTTTGCTCTGTTTATTCTAAAAAGCATATGGAATATATTAGTCATGAGATTAACACCTAGTAAGTAGAGGCATGCATAGTAGGTTATGTCTAAATTTAAAGTCTAGCTATATTCAGGTGACCACAGATAACTTATATTCATCTCTAACATGGCACATTTAAAGATTACAATATGTAGAAACTGTTTCAGTTTTGTGTTTGTGTTCCAGCAGATGTCTTGCACCTTTGTGGTTCATTTTTACATGGTAGGCATTGGCATATCTGAAAAAAATGTGGTTCAGTTCTGAAAGATGCTAAAATTCCTTCAGCTTTCTTTAATTTCACTGAGAATAACAAAGGTGAGAATAATTCAGTAGGGATCTAGAACTGGGTCATTACTATACATAGAAATAACTATGTTTTGCAGCATCATTTCTAAAAGCTGTGGACTCCGATACAAAACAACGATACTCAATCCACTATGTATGTCCTTGCTGATTTTTAACTTTAATTTTAATGGCTGATTTTTAACTTTAATTTTAATGGCTGATTTTTAACTTTAATGGCAGCACTAAAAATAACCAGGGACTAATAATGGAAATAATGACAGTTTACAAGAACTCATAATCTTTCAGAAGCCAGAATTCATCAAAATAGGTTTTAGCAGGAATAGCACAATATTTTTTGCATGAATAAATAAAATTTCTTGTAAAGACACAAGACATTATTCTATTTTGCATGATACAAATAAAACTGTCCCCACAAAATTGTAATCTTACACAATTTATGGTAGTTTCCCATAAATTACATGACTATATTGGAAGCTTGTTAATAATTAAAAGTCTTTTACTTTTTCAACTCTCAAATAAGTATTAGAGTAAATAATTTCCAGCCTTCATCTGACATGACATCTAACCAATACAGGCATCACAAAATAAATAATTTATGAAAAATATTTATTTAAAGAGCTGTAATTTACCTTGCATTTACCATATGCCATTCATCCAAGTATCAGTATAAAATATTCATTAGAGAAACTCATTAAAACAAACTTCTATACAATGAGGTGACGGGCCAACAAAAAACATCAATCATCACAGGGGTTTAAGTTGTTATTAGTCCATATACATAAACTACTATTTCAAAGTAAAAAATTATGAATATTTCTACATTTACCCTGGAATCACCAGGGCTACATTAAAGCTTTTTCTTCACGTATTTCATGAGTCCCAAGAAGTCCCTGACAGAACACAGAGATATAATTTATTAATGATGAATAAATCTGATGTAATAATTAATGGGAAATCTATAGCTAATCTTAATGGAAGAATGTAATGATATTTAAGTCTGGCATAAAAGACCTTAGTTCATGCATTACAAGCAGGGCAATTACCTGTGCGTGCATGCAACTCTAGGTAAACAAAAGGGTACCAAGCATTAAAACACTGGAGGACTCCCCACAACCAAAGATACAGAGTCACATAGTTCATAATACCTTGTTTTGAAACTGAACATTAGGATAGGAAGATGATATATCAGAAAAAGTAAAAGCTATCAATATCCTGCAGTCAAAAATACCTACCTTGTATCAAAATTCTTTTAGGTAAGCAAATAACATTATTTCAGGTCTAAATTCAGAAAATGTAACATGCCACATCAGTGCATTTATGGGATGCACCTACAAAACCATGTACCTCACTCCTCCATAGAGATTCTTCCAGGTTAGGAGTTCTGTTAAATATCTACTTCACATAGACTTCATTTCTATTATACTGTTGATCTGTGATTAAATGTTCTAATAAAATTAACTGGCTTTGCTACAAACAGAACATCTGGAGTAATGTTTAATTTCATGTCAAACATATACAGGAAACACCTGTCTAGGTGAAGTAATCTTTGAAAAAATGACATTAATCCATCTGTTGTGGAAATGTGTGTCACAGTTGTCACATTAAAAAGCAATATCAACAAACACAGAAACGGTAAATTACTTTGGAAATAAGTCTTCTAAAATTAACAAAAAATTCATTAATCCAAATGTTACCATGTCAATCTGATTTCACACTGAATACGATCTCCCTTTTCTCTTCAGATTAAAAATATCTTTCAATTATTGCATGGTAAAACTTTCAGATGTGAAATTAAGTTACATAATTAGAAGATTAAAAGTATATCCAGACTCTTCCTACACACCTGTACAAAACAGTAACTTAAAAGACTCTTAATATAGACAAAATGCATTTTACAGGAAAGAAAAAATACATTAAAAAAGTTAAATATAGAGGTTATTTAGAGGTGGGACCCTCACAATTTCATATAAGACAAAATGAGTAGGGTGTTATGTTTGCACAGAAGTGTGAAAAATACATATTATATATGACAGAAATATTCTTATTTTATGAGATTTTTCCAATACTTATCTTCTCCAAGATATTAGTTCAGGCTGTACTATATATTTTTAAATATTGTGGAAGATGACCAAAACCAACAAAAAAGAAATAACTCCATTATCCCAGGTTATGTGGCTTTTAAAGACAATTCCTCTGCCTTAACATTTCTCCATTACGTTACTAACTTTCAATTAACTTTCAACCTAAAAATAGTCTTTGAAGGCTATGAATTAGGTTTATTCTTCATTTGAGGTCAAATTAAAGAAATAAAAAGAAAAAATTTAATATTAAAAAAAATTTTGACAGACTCCTGCTTCAAGCAATACTAGGAAAGGGGCTGCAGAGAAACTTCACACAAGTAAAGTTTAATAATTATACATTTTGGTGTATCAAAATGCCTCATCTGGTATTTTCCTATGTTAGAGGCAAAAGAAGTGACCAAGTAAAGATTTATTTGGTCTCTTTACCAACATGTATGCTCTTCTGCTTCCCATTTAATCTGTTTTTGATCACAGATAATATTAGGTGTTGTTTTGTTGAATAATTTCTTCTGTATTTCAAAATAAAATATTTTGTACCTTCTTGAGTACAATCTGAATTACAGAGTTCTCTGTTGCAATGGTCCCTTGAGATGGGTTAGAGAATAAAATTCAGCAAGAAATGTACAAACAAAACACGAATGTTTTTTAAGTACCCTCAAAGTACTCTGAAAGTGATTTTGGGACTGAAGTTTCTAGATCTTCCTATATCATTACCAGCAGTGCAAAGACAAGAGAATTAGGAGTGTTTTGTGAGGGCCTACTCGGACAGACAAAGTCATGTTGAGACTTACAAAGCCAAAAGTAGGGATAAGAAGCTAAATAACTACAGAAATCTCTCCTTGCATGTCAAGGGGTCTCAAAAGAGACCATGGGGTTTATGCCTTACATGATCCTGTTTGCAGGAGGGACAAACAGAAAATCATGCTGGAATTATAAGAGGAGTCAGTAGTACCATATGTGCTGGACTTCCACAGGAGTGTAAGTGGGTGTATGGCCTTAGCACACCATAATAACCTTGCTGAAACACGGCAAAAGCAGAAAAGCTGGTATGACTGACAAGTTAAGGCTTAGACATATGAAGTGGGGCAAAAGGTCAAAGTTCTGATCCCAGACTGGCAAGAAAAATGTAAACAGTCTAGGAGGGACTATTTAACAGCATTAGACAGGTCAACAATATTATCTATATCATAGAGCTTCCAGACAGATAGCAGAAGTACAGACTCTACTGTTCTAGCAAGGACAGGAATTTTCTTTACTAAATGTAGGCCCAGCATGAAATAGAGGTGAAATTCATAACGGATTCAAGAGGGAAGGCAAAAAAAATACTATGGTAGAGGGATTTCCCACTTCAATCTGTATCCACGAAGGGAGCTCAGAGGACAGTGTTTCTGTCAGATGACAGCAAAGTTCTGTCATTAATGTGCTCCAGACAAGCTGGGGCAGAGCTCAGCAGTAAAGCCTTGGGTGAGGCTTGACTCTTCAGAGGTACAATTACAGAGGTGTAACAATCATGTGAAAGGGAAGCACTGTGTAACGACACCTTATGGGCTGGACCTAACGTCTTAAATGTTTTTAAATTCTCATAGGTCTTCCGTGATGGCATTCAGAGCTGTTTGCTTTGCTGCAGCAAGGTTATTTGGAATAGGAACTCAGAAAAGTGAATCTTAGTTTTTATATCAAGGTCAGAAAAAGTGAAAATGATCCATCAAAGATAAAAATTATTTTACAAAAGAAAACAATCAAACAGCTCTCTCAGATTTTTAAATGTTGGATAACAATTACAAGATTGTTATTTATAATCTCTCTAGACTTCCAATTTTCCTCATGGGACCATGAAAAGAAACAATACATAATTAAGACTATCAGTCCCAACACATCAGAACAACAAACTCTACTTTTCTAGTGAATTCTTTCCATTCTTATTGACTTATCTTCACATGTGTCAGTCTGTTTAGCCAGTCTGCAGCTACCACAGTGATTGGGAATGACAGTGTGACCTCAGTTGGAATTAAGAGATGGAAATAGGAAAAAAATTGAGGATCACACTGTGTTGTAAAGCTAAATGACTGAGAAGCAGAGAAGAGAACTACCTTTGAAGCCTTTGTGATGGCAGTATGCAGTTCTGGTGAAATAAAATATGCCCATTGCTTGGACCACAGTTGGTGACTACACACCTCTGACATTACCATACCTTCTCAGAAGAACGGTGCATAGCCACTGGGGCTCTCCCTTCCTGCAGACACTGCCTTTTCAAGGAAAGAGTTGGAGAACATGGAATCATACAATCATTTAGGTTGGAAAAGAACACTAAGATCATAGAATCATGGAATGGTTTGGGTTGGAAGTGGCCTTAAAAATCATCTAGTTTTAAGGCCCCTGCCGTGGGCAGGGACAGCCCTCACTTGACCTGGTTGCTCAGAGTCCCATTCATCTGACCTTAAACACTCACACAGAGATGGGCCATTTAGAACTTCTGTGGGTATCCTGTTCCAGTGCTTCACCACCCTTACAGAAAAGAGCTATTTTCTAACATCTAATCTCAACCTAGTCTCAGTTTGAAACCATTATCCCTGGTCATGTCACTACATGCCCAAATAAAAACCCTCTCCATCTTTCTTTGTAGCCTCCCTTCAGATACTGGAAGGCTGCAATTAGGTCACTTCAAAGCTTTCTGGTTTGCAGTCTGAATAATCCCAATTCTCTTAATGTTTCCTCGTAGGAGAGGTGCTCTGTCTCTCTAATTGACTTGGTGCCCCTCCTTTGGACTCACTCCAACAAGACCACGTTTTTCCTATGCAGCATGTCCCAGAGCTGGGTGCAGCACTGCAGGTGGGGTCTCACCAGAGCAGAATAGAGGGACAGAATCCCCTCCCTAGCCCTGCTGCCCACACTGCTTTGGATGCAGCCAGGGTACATCTGGCTGTGAGTGCACGTTGCTGGGTCAGGTCCAGCCTCTCATCCACCAGCACCCCCAAGTCCTTCTTGGCAGAGCTGCTCTCAATCTGTTCACCCAACAGCCTGTATAGATACCAGGAGTGCCATTGTGGGGAACTGTGCTAAAAACTTTGGAGAAGTCCAGATAAATGGAATCTGTATCACTTGACCACTGATACAGTCACCCCACCACAGAAGGCCACTAGGTTGGTCAGGCAGGACTTGCCCTTAGTGAAGCCTTGCTGACTGTCCCACATCACTCCCTGTCCTCCCCGTCCTCCCTGTGCCTTAGCACAGTTTCTAGGAGGATCTGTCCCATGACAGGCACAGAGGTGAGGCTGACAGGTCAGTTGTTCTCAGGGTGCAATGCTAATGATGAAAGAGGCACAGGCAGGACACATTCCTCAGGTTGGATCTTACTCATTGTCTCACTTTAGCATTCTTATTCCTCACAGACTCCTAGTGTAGTGATGGGCCTTCTGGGCTGTAGTGAGATGGTTGTCAGTCTCATCTACCAAGTAAAAAGTGATAGGATGAGAGGAAGCAACCTTAAGTTTTGCCAGGGGATGTTTAGATTTGATATTAGGAAAAATTTCTTCACTGGAAGAGTCATCAAACATTGGAACAGGTTGCCCAGTGAAGTGGTTAGGTCACCATCTCTGGAGGTATTAATAGACTTGTAGATGTGGCACTTAGGGACATGGTTTAGTGGTGGGCTTGGCAGTTTTATGTTAACAATGATCTTAGAGGTCTTTTCCAACATAAATGAGTCTTTGATTCACATACTATACTTGAAATCTCTGCAAGTGATTCCAGTAACCCAGGCAAAACATAAACGCTCAGTGACTCGTTTTGATTTTTTGTTCCATCAGTGTTCATGGGCTGGAAGTGCTCATTTAATCCTAAATGTTCTTCACAGGTGCTGCACAAGCCAACAGCCCAAAGTGGTATATAGGTTGTGATTTATCTTGTTGTGTTGTCTGGCCTTATAATGGCTTCTGACAGGCTAAGGAAGAGCTCACCTGCAACTACAAGTGGGCAGAGCATGAGAGGTTGTGGGGAAAGATGTGATGGGAGGGAAAATGGCCTTACTAGAGATGTTGCATGGAAGCAAAGTTGTCATCTTGAGAGATACACTTTTGCTGAAAAGTGTGATCTCGAATTCAACTTTTATAGAGATGTTCAGTATGTGTCAGACTCCTCATGCTTTGTTCAGGCAGATAGGGGCCCAAACCCCTCCAAACCTCAGGGTAGTTTGGCAAGTTCTCTACTTCCCCAGTCTGGGGTGGTTACTTAGGCAATTATAACATCTACAGGGAATGTAGATGTTTTAACTGCCCAAGTAGTTATAACAGGTGATTGTCCTGGGATAATCACCTCAGCAGCAGCAGACCGGAGAATGAGAAATTGGACAAGAAAACAAGTCTGAGGAAACACACAAAGATGAAAAGGAGATCAAGCATTCCAGGACTTTTCCTCAGTGTGAAGTGGTTTGTTTTGTTGTTTTTTTTTTTTTTTTGGGGGGGATTTTGGGTTTGCATTTTTGTTTGTTTGTTTTTGCTTTTGTTTGCTTTTTTAAATTATTTTTTGGTTCTTCTATTTGTAGGGCAAGATGACGCCTTTATATTATTTTCTGAAGCTACCTCTAAGCATCAGAAAAATACTTTTTAATATTATTTTTGCTGTGTGTGAAACCTTCCCTCAGTTGTATCTTGAAGACATCCTGTGCATTCAATTTCAGTACAATTTGAAGTATTCCAAGCCTAGTATTTTGCAGCTTTGGCTTCTCCATTCATTGTACTTAGCTTTCTCAGGTTTTCCAACTGCACTTTTAGAATGCGATTTGGCCAAAATAAAAAAGGGATACATATAAATACTGTCCCTTGTTCTTCAACTTTCCAGTGGGACAGAGGGTCTTGCAATGTCATTTGTGAGATTATTTGAAAAGTTGTTTCTTGTCCCTTTGGGAAAATTTCATACTAGCATTTTATGCTAAGAAGCAATAAAGGATGTTACTCTTTAGGAAATCTAAACTGGTATTTGGTCACAAATTGTTACATTTATGCTCTGATTTTGCTTTAATGCAGTTTGGTTTAACTAACAGATCATTCAGAAAGGTTATCAGATCTTTGATATTCTGGTCAGTGTAAGGTCAGTTTCATCATTTACATCCAAACAACACCACCTTATAGAGTCTTAGTTACAGCTGTGAGATGTCATGAGGATCAATCCTGCTCCTACAAATCCGATCTGGATGTCAACTTATGGTTATTAAAAAAAAAAGATATTTTTCATTCTTACAGAAAATCTGTTCATATATCCCCCAGTATTTCCCTGTTCCCAAATTTTTGTTTAATATAGATCTCACGTGTGTTTTTAAATGCAGAGAGAGATATGTTGTCTTGATGATATTTTCTTTAAAATGTAGAATCTTTAATATGTAGAATTCTTTAAATTGTAATCCTGTAAACTTATAGAAAGCTTATAATTAAGTTTTATATAAATTGATTTTGGTATATAAGGTTTTTCTGGCTAGGAATTTTAAGTCTATATGTTTGTATGCTCTCTTATGTTATATACAAATTATAGCAGTTGTCATTTTATTTATAATAAGATCTTCAGTCTATTCTGTCTGTTGAGTTAGTAGAGTTTTCAGTCTGAATATTTATTGTACTTCACAAAAACTTTACCAATCGTTGCAAGCATGTGTTTTTGTTCAAAATTATCCAGTACCAGAAAATGAGCTGTGGTGTAGAAAATGATAGTTGAATTTAAAGCCTGAGACATTGTCAGGAATCTCCTGCATATTTAAGATAGAATTCTATGTATAGAATGATGGGAGAGATCCCAGCTCTGCAGAAGTTACTGTTAGTGCTTTCAGTGAATCCAAGATTTCACATCATGTCTTCCCTGAGGATAAACAGACTCACCTGGTCTTAAAATCAAAGAATATATTATTATTATTCAAATTAATAGGAGTGGGAGAGCACATATTCTCATTGTCTGAGAGCATAGTAAAGTACAAATAATAGGAGTTGCAGCTGTATCTCTTTTAAAAATGTATAAACTTTTAAAATATAAATTGGAACCAACAAAAGTTTGTACGTCTTCAACCAACTAGTAAAAAGGCATGGATATTTGGTACTTGAAATAAAGAAATCTTTAAATCAAAAACCTGTTTCTATATTAGGTTCTTGGAAATAGCTTGCTAGCACTCATACAGGATTAAGAGGACCTTAGGTGAAAACAAATGAGAGGGAACTGTTTGCAGTGTGTTGGTGATGTGAATAAATGTAAAAGATCCCCTTGTAGAATCTGTCAGCTTGCAATTTTGTGAAAAACCACAGTATTATTTTGGTCCAGGAACCTGCAGTATGATATAGAAACTGCTTTCCAACCTAAAAATAATATATTTTCTGCAAGGAATCAACATTTTATATTTGGGCACAATATACTGTCACACTGTGTGATATTGTTAATGATGTGCTACGCAAAACTGATGAGATACTGGCTACTTGCAAAAAATGTAAAGTGACATTCTAAGCACCTACCTTCAGCAGGAAAAGTCCTTGTAACATATGTCATGTAGTAACAATGATACAGCCAACTGACACCAATTAAAAAGTCACAAATGGTTGCTTTTCTCTAATGTTCAAAGAGCTCAAGGAATTTAGATGTGTACATTAAGGATCAGATGCTTGGTTGCATATTCTACAAACTATGTTTTAAACAAATCAGCATACAGATGGTTGTGACAATAACTACCAGGAAAAAGTGAAGGGTGAACTGTCACAAAGTTTGACAGGCCATTGCATATTGAGAGTCTTTCCTTATTGCTCTTTGAATAGTCAGTCCCACAGTATTTCTTTACTGTGTCTTGCAGGCAGATGGAGGGTGGGTGGGTATTATGATTAAGGCAAGGGACTGGAGATACATGAAACTGCAATAAATATTTTTATCCTTCTATGAGAACTTCTAGTTTGACCTTGGATAAACATTTAGTCAGTCTGACTTAGCTATCTGCATCTGAAAAGCTTGGATATTACAAACTATCTAAAATTTTTTGCATGTTGGTGAGACACTGAGGTACCATGACAATTAAATTACTACCATAGGCTCAATTTAATATTTTTTAGCTAATTTAGAAGTTGGGTTTTTTTTATGGTTTTTGAAGAAGCCTTAATTGCCAGAAACCTATACAGCAAATTAGAGAATCCTGAACTAGTGACACAGAACAGGAAACACACATTTGGGGACAAAAGGATTGATCAGTTCCCTGGGGAAGAAAAGAAGTATGAAGTACACATCTGGGCTTATCCAGAAATACTGACAAAAAGCGAAAAATGGCAGAAAAACACAGCATGTGATAAAATAAAAAGAAAAAAGAAGAAGGAATAGACCTATTAAAAGTGCCAAGGTCACTTTTTGGAAGGCTGGAGAAATTAACTTGGGATAATTAATGATATAAGTCTCCTCTGCACCCAGATAATCAGATAAGACTGCATCTGTGGGTAGAGTGATCTGTAAAATTAATGGAGAGAAACACTATTCTCAACAGTCATGACACTAAGAAATTTTAATTCTCAAGGTATATGTTGGAGAACAAATGCAACTAATAGCCAAAGGAACTCTGTATTCCTGGATGTGTTCAGCTGACATGTTTCTTAATCAACTATCTCCCCAGAAGTATTTTGGTGGAAGTAACTTTAGGTAATTAACATGGAGTTAATTAAAAAGTAGATTCAATTTAAATTAAAGTGAAAATATACAAAAGTAGGACAGTCATTGAGGTTTGGGATTTCAGAAGGATCTATTTTGATACAGTAAAAAAAAAGTAAGTTTTGTTAAAAAACCTTGAATATGGTCAATCTGAGCTTAAGAACTGGAGGTCTGAAGGTTTTTCAAGTCAAAATTGTTAAACTTAACAGTAAGATGTGTCATGGATAAAGAAAAGAGGCTTTCCAAAAAGAGGATTAATGTGTGCATAACCCTCTCGGAACATGTATAAGCAGAGGCATATACATAATGGGAAAAGGTATGACAACAAAGAAGGTAGTGTTTAAAATCATGCTGGGATGGAGTTTACTAGGAGATGTAAAGTGTCTGAAATGTCTTAAAAGCAGGTTGGCTTCCATCCCACTGCTTCAACTAGAAGGCTATTCAAGATTTACTGTGACCGAGGAGTTCACAACATCTTTTTTTTTCCCTCAACTTGAAGACATTCAAGACCAATTTCACACTACTATTACTTGAAAAAATATTGGCTTTTGGTTTAACTCTCTATTCCCCCTTTCTGACATTCTCCAGAAAAACAGGTCATCCCAACTCTTTTTCTTTTGCTTTTGTTTCCTTTAGTATACTTACAGTTTAATTGAATCCTTGAATGATGGCAACAGGAACTGCAGCCATTACCAAAGAGTACTATTATGAATAGTTCCCTAGTGCTGGCTCTGATCCCTCACTTTGTAAATTTGCCTTTTCTTGTGTCCAAAACAGAGCTGATCTCATGGTCACCAACTAATACTCCTGCTACCAACCCTTCTTGAGCTGTTGTCCTCGGATGATATCTCAAAATAAATATGCCTATCAATAAAACATTGGTAATACTAGGATGAAAGGAAAACTAGTTCAGATGAAATATTGCATTGATTATTCCCAGCTGAGGAACTGGAAATAAGTTTTCAGTTCCTACAGTTTTGTGGAAACTGGACAGACATTCCTACCTCACTGCTCTACCAAGCAAGCAGGGAGACTCTAGTGTCCTTCTAAACATACTTGCTGTATGTTTAAATATGCTGAATGTCCTAAATATTTTTCTGATAGAGCTAAAAACTCTATAAAGGCATTATATGATGTGTTTTTAATTTGAATAGAAGACTCAAAATGTCTTCTCCAGTTGTATGTTTTGAGTTGATCCTTATTTTCTTTCCATGGTTAGATTTCTCTCCATATTCCTTAAATAAAGAAGTTTTATTTCTCCTTTAGTCTTTGATTTACTTTGCAAAATACAGAAAAGCTATCTGTCAACCTTTCTTCATATTTTTGTTTGGTTGGTTGGTTTGTTTTGTTTTTCTAAGAGAGAAAGGCCAATCCTACTGTGGGTGCATCATCTCTGTTCATCTCCTTGAATTTATGGTTCAGCTTTAAGCAGCAGATTTGAAAAGACAATGGCATTTCCAGATTTGAACCCTGATAAAAAGCATGACACAGAGGGAGAAGGAATAAAATGCCTGGAAAATTAAGACTTATGGCAATGTAATGACCCAAGAAGAAAGCACTTCCACTATAGAGAATTCCCTACAGTAATTTTGGAAATCTCATTACAGACAGATCTTCTGTTACTTCAAGGATAGTTTCAAATACAATTCCCCTGCATTTCTATGTAATGATAAGAAGCTCTATCTGCCACTTAAGGCCCAACTCTTGAACATCTGTAATTCAGGACATTGTGTAGAAAAAATAAAGAGTGCAGTATGCCAATTAAATCTCCCAGAAGACTGGATTACCACAGTTTTGTTTGATCATAGCCTTGTTTAGTGTTTTGCAGGGTAATAAATAGCAGAGAGAGATGTAATATGCCTGTTTCTTCAAGTTTGAGTGTTACAGTTTCACTTGGAAAGCCAATATTAGCTATTTTATGTGCTCAGGGAAGGAGAAAAAGAATAAGAAGACCCTTGTTCAAAACAGCTCAACAGCTGGCCTTTCCTTTTGAATGAAAATGAAGGGGAAAAAAGGAATCAAAACAAGACATTATAATCATACTCTCTGCTATATGATCCTTTCCTCAGATCTTGCTTCCTTTAGCAGCTGAAACTAGATGCCCTGCCTTATTTTTAGCTTTTTAGAGATGGCTGGTGTTACTAGTTTGATGACAGAAGAGCAGAGGACAAGCATCCTTCTTGATGCAAAATACTTAAGGAAAAAAAATGGCTGGTGACTGACTGGTTTAAGCAATTTAAAATTGTCCTCACAGATGCTAAAAAAAAAATATAGTGTAATTTTTCTGAAGCTGCTGCTGGGAGCACACTGCATCAGTAATTAAAAAAAAAGCACCAAACCCTGTATAAAAGTTACCAATATGTATTTAATAGTATCTCTATTATTTTCTCATTAATCTGGTTTATTTTTCTTCCAAAAGTATATATTAATTTGTCCATAAAAATGTTACTGCTCTTTTGAAAAGATTTCTGCTGACTGGTCTGTTATTTCACAGGATTAATTCTGGATGAAGGGAAAGCTACCACTCTGTTTCTCTTGGGTGCATATGTCACCTTTCCTTTAAGTTAATAATTTCATAACCGGTGATATGGCTGATTTGCTCATGAAAATAAAGGCACTCTGATCCTATATGTTATTTATCATTTGGTTTCACAAAGAGAGCTCATTTTGATGTACAAATCCATTCTCAAACAAATCTGATTCCTTCCTAATCCATAGAATATTTTGATCTTTACTGGGTAACGAAGTCTTCATTTTTATGTGCAAAAAAAGTCTCATGTATAATACAAACAACATTATCTCTAAAACTGTGATACATCATCATACATGCAAAACCAAAGCCTAGGGTAAGACACTGGCAAGTTAGATGAACCACTTCAATTTTCCATCAATCAAATTATAGTTTATTGTTCAGCTGAACTACCTCAGGCAACACAAATCTAAAAACTGTCATTTTGGAAACATTACATTTTTTTTCTGTCACATTATAACCCAAGCCACAGCCATAAAAAAGAATGTCATACCATTACTGACTGTAATATTCCTTAATTTAAGAACAGCTAATTCATCTGCAATATATACAGTGTTTCTAGGATTTGGAGCTTATAGCAGTGTTCAGTTACAGTAATCTTATCAAATCCCATTAGTACATGTATTATTTTTTAAATAATGGAAATTTTTACAAATTCAATTAAGAATAGAATGGTTGTTTATAACAGCATTTTAATGCCTACATTAGAAATAAGGTTTACATTTCAGAATCATCTAATATTTCAATTATTTGGTTACTATGAACACTAAATTGTAGGGAATTTAATTAAAAATTAGGCTTCTATGGCATACACTTGATGAAATAATGTGGTGTCCTTTTTTTATTTCTTTGCAGCAATGAGTGTCATCACTCTAAGGCTCAGAAGTTAAAAATTAATCCAATAAATGTTACAGATCTGGTTGTGTTCTGTCACCCAAAATGCACTTAAGTCCTTTTTGCTATTTAGGCTATGGAATTCCCCTGACGCTGAAAATCAGGACTGGAAGGCTTGTACATTTTAAATGTTCTATTTGCCACCTACCCTAAATTTCTAAATAATAACTTTATGGTGTTCCTTTATTTATCCACATTCAAGTGCATATACCAGTTAATGGAAGGGTAAAGGGTGGGAACTACAATAAGAGGTTATATTTCTTCCCTGGTTAAAATATATAGCATTGAGAGTTTGAAAAGGAGAGTTGCTAATAAAAGTATTTTTCCGTCACCATCTATATGCTTATAAAGATAATTATGCTACCCTAGGAAATCATAAACTTAATTAGGACACCACTCTTTAAATAATATGTGATGAAATTTAAAGATAACTGAAATATTGTGAGAACATACACTTCACTGCAAAGATATATATTTCACGAGGACACCTGTCCCCCCCTTAACTGACTACCTGCTAAAAGAAAAACCTGTTAAAAGAGAAGATTTACTGTGTAGTGAGGCAATGAATTTAGGAGGTCTCTGCTGAATAAAAAACTAGTTCCATTGGTTGAGCCAGGACGGGTTCTTGAGCAAGTTCAGACATATTAACTGAGCTTTTATGTGTCTTTATGCACCATTCATTTTTGAAAAATCAGGAATTTTCACTGTAACAATTACTTATGCACCAAAGTAATAAAGTCCCTGTTGTTGATATTCACCAAATCTATGCTAAGCATATTCCAGCAAGGATTATTGTACACACTTTGTATGTACATGCAAAAAGGTGAGGGAGATCAGTGCAAGATTACTAAGTGTAAAGACTTTAATCTTGGTGTTTGCATTTCCTTTTGGTTTTGTTTTTCTTTTAATTGAAATGGTTTATTTCATGCAAGATAAAAATTTTCTTAAGGAATATATTTCTGCTCTTGTGATTCTTATAGTTGCTGGTTATATTCATGGATCCAGTGACTTTTGTATCAGTCTAATACACTGCCAAAGGTATGAGTGAGAATATATAAGTATATAATACAAGAATCATATCCTCACTGAGATTTTTTTAGAGGATCACATCAAGGTTCACGAGTGCATCAGAATTTTTGGGAACCAGAAACACCAGTCCTAAATTTTCAGAGCATATTAGAATTTTAGCCACCTCATTCCCTATTCTTTGGATAGTGGTGATACTGGCAAGTATCTTAAGAAGCAGTTAGAGAAGGTAGGCATCATACCTTTCCTAGCTAACAAACTTATAACTTGTAGTTTTATGTTTGTTCTGTAACAGGAATTTTTCTATTTTATGCTATTTTTTTTCTCCTCCCGAAAATACTATTTTTGTTTGAGCTGAAAGAGATTGTCTAAGCACTTCTCTGTCTCAAATGTGAGTTTTCCAGATCTAGAGGAACCCTGAGAATATGCAATCTTTATTCATAGGATTTGTAAAAGAGAAACAGGAAGTGTATCATAAAACTAGCTACAACAAAAAAATATGACTGACCCATCTAAAACTCAGTAAGATGGGTTAAAGTTGCTTCCTCTCAAGTGAAAACACGGTTTTTGTGACTCATTCCACTGACTCACAAATATATGTATATTTTCACTATGTCTATAAAAATTCTTGTTTTATCCTGTTTTACAGGAAGCTGGACTTTCTTACTGTGTTACTAGCTGCTGGCAGTGGAAGCACCCAAACCTTTGGCATATTCAGCCTTGCAATAAAATCCAGGGTGTTTCCTAGATACGGTATAATTAACTTCAAATGCTATGTTAAAATTATGTTAGGGTGTGACTTAGACAAAATAAAGCGCTTCTAAGTGAAGACTGATGTGCAATTCTAAATGCACCCTTTTTTGTCTATAGGTACTATAAATATTTTAGAATACTATAGACAGCACCCAACAAAAATATTTTATGTCACTTAAATTCTGGATTTTAATTTTACAATATGAGATAGTTGATTCTTGGCTGTTTCCTTTTTTATTTCTTTAATTTTACTTTTAGCTCATTTAAACTCTTGATGTTTAAGCTATGAGTAAAGCCTAGCAAGTCATAGCCACATTTTGCCTAGTTGCATTTAAGATTATGCATTAGGATTTGTTCAATCTTAGTAATTGTGTTGGTTTTGCATGGTCTGGTGTTTGGTAGCAGAGGGGCCGCAGAGGTGGCTTTAGTAAGAAGCTGAAAGAAGCTTCCGCCATGTCTGGCCAAGCCAACCCTGGATGGCTCTGAAGATGCACATGCTGCTAGCCAAGGCTGGGCCAATTAGAAGTGATTGATAACACCTCTGTGACAACATATTTAAGAAGAAGTCAAAACAAATGTGGTGGGGCAGTTTGAATTCCAGCTAGAGAAGAGGAGGAGGTGAGCACATGTGAGGGAAACAACATGGTGACACCAAGGTCAGGGAAGAAGGAGGGGGAGGAGGTGCTCCAAGCCCCAGAGCTGAGGTTCCTCTGCAGCCATGGGGCAAAGCAGGTTGTCCCCCTGCAGCCCATGGGTCCACGGGGGATGCAGAGATCCACTCGCAGCCTGCGGGGAGGTGCCTGTGCTGGGGCAGGTGGATTCCTGGAGGAGGCTGTGATCCTGTGGAAGACCTGGTAGAGAGAGAGGCCCTTGCTTCCAGGCTGGAGCAGCCTGTCCTTGGAGGACTGCAGCCTGTGGAAAGAGAGACCCATGGCACAGCAGTTTTGGGAGGGCTGTGTGCTTGTGGGAGGGGCTCATGCTGCAGGAGGTGCAGTGTGACTGCTCCTGAGAGTGGACCTGTGTTGGAGAGGTTCGTGGGGAACTGTCTCCAGTGGGTGGGACCCCACAGCCTCACAGGCAAAGGACTTCTCTCCCTGAGCAGAGGAAGAAAATCTCGGGTGACAAACTGACCAAAAGCCCCAACCCCTGTCTCCTTGCACTGTTGGTAGGAAGCAGAGAGGCGCTAGGGGAAGAAAAGGTGTTTTAAGGGCTTATTTTACTTATTATTCTCTTCTGATTTTGTTAGTAATAAACTCACTTTGTACCTCTAAGTTGAGCTTGTTTTGCCCTTGGAGTGTTTTCTCCTGGTCCTTATGTCAACTCATGAACCCTTTGTTTAAATTTTCCTCTCCTCTGCCCACCTATAGCAAGGGAGGGTGAGTGATCAGCTTTCATGGGTGCCTGCATTTTGTCTGTGTCAAATCACAACAGTAATTGGGTATAATATGGTAAAATTAACATGGAAGCTCTCTAGCAGGTAGATTCTGACATTATAACTGTTTGCTTATATCTGCTTCAGATCCTTTATAAGTACTATCAGCCAGTACATTTACATGGCTATTACTCCCTTCTAGCTTGCAAGTACAGCTTCCAAAGTAATTTTTCTTGTTCCAGTCATGCCAACGAAACAATCTCTAAAATGCGCCACAAGCTTTATGGTTCTTTTCTTTAGGAAGCAATTTCTTTCTTTCTTCAATCAAGCCATTCTTTTCCTCTTCCAACAAGCTGCAACTTGGCTGCTTTCAGGTAAGTTTGTTTTTGCCCGTAAGTTTTTGTGGCGAACAGGATAGGATCCAAAGTGCACAGGTTTCAGTTCCATCTCAGCCCTGAGACCTTCACCACTGCCCTCACTTCTGAGTACTCCACGCTCAGAAGAAGGCAGCAGATAGACACTGGTGTTTCTCTGCCCTGTAGCCACATTTTGAAGGGGCAGCAGCAGGGCTCAGTTATCGACTTCCATTCACTCATCCAGACCGTACTGTACCCAACAGAGCTCCCTCCAGGGTGAAAGGCTTTGTTCTAAAACAATGGCCCTTTGTCATCATCGATACATTACACTTAAAGTCACATCTCAGCTACGTCCTCTGCAATCTGCCTTCTAGAGCACTACTAATTTCTACTTTTCTCTTATTCCTTTGTTAACCACCTTATATTAGGGAAAGTACAAGCAGTAGGAAATGTGGATATATCTATTGAAATGGGCAAAAAGTGTAGTTCAGGCATTTTCATGATAAAGGGTGTTTAGTAGTTACAGTCCAGGAAAAAAAAGTGACCTAAAAGGAAAATGTGGATGCATCTTTATGGATGGGCTTATGATCCTATTATAATGACATGATCTCAGACTCTGCCTTTAATTTATAATAGTGAAAAAAAATCAATAAATCCGAATTTATTCATTTCTTCATTAAGCCAATGTGTTGGTATAGAAATATGGCAGATCCCCAGGTATTCAAATGCTGCCTATAGCTTGCCCTTCTCTGAGATCCTTTTTCACCTTTGTCACATTTTAAAATGCTTTCAAAGGTGACGATCAAATGAGGAGACAGTAAGGTTTTTAACAAGGCAGTCATTTTTAACTCTCAAAGTTCTTTTCATTCTCTACAGACATATATCAGGTAAGATTGGACTTGTAAATTCAGGCCATGGCATTAAACACACACACAAAAAAAAAAAAATTGCTTGTGAAATTATTATTTTGTACTGATTAGATCATTGGACAATGTTCCAAAAAAGATTTTAAAAGTTTGAGTCCAAACAGATCTTTTAGAGAACATGAAACTTACATTACAGACACAAGTTAATCAAAGCTACACCTTCTCTTGGGTTGGTGAGCAGAGGAGGCATATAGGGAAAAGGAAAGAGAGAAAAAGTTTCTTTAAACAAGTGCATGCAAAGAACTAGAAAGTACTTTGATACTACCTTTTCCCCGAATAAAAAATGTGCTCTCTTTTATGGAGGATGAAGCTGTAACTCAGTATCTCTGTGCTTCTGAGAGTGTTAATCCTATACAAATGATGAGTATGGAGCAGTACCAACGATGAAATCTTGCAACACTTTCATTTGTTAAGAAGTGGAATACTATTTTTTTACATGTGACATGAAAGATAAAATACTATGAAATACCAAAGAATATAAAAACTAGAAGCCATAAAATGAGTGGTAGACTTTGAAAATACATCATATTGTGGGAAAATGACCCAAATGTTTCAGTTTTTATGAGGGTGCTTGCTCCCCTTCTGACCTTTTTTCCAGATTTGTATGTGGAACTAGAAGGTTATATTTCCCCTTTTGGAAATCTCTTTAAGAAGGCCTGTGGACAACATGTGTTGGATCAAATATTTCAGAACTTTAAGGATTTTCAAAGCCTTTTTTTTTTGATATTGCAGTTCTTTTCATTACAACTCATTGTGATGATAGTTGGGTGAACTGTTTGGGAAAAAATGTGAACCTGCTCAAAGCACATTGGTAAAGAATCTGAACCAAACTGAAGCACATAGTTTTAATGGTATTTCTGTTTCTGTTTTAGAAGCTCAGAAGCTCAAGTGGTGTGTAATTTTTTGTGTGTGCACATGTGTCTTTGTATGCTTTCGTGCCCTACACCTAAAGACAATATTTGACTATGATATAATTAGCCTGAAGCTGACTTGCACTTTTATGCCATGGTCACCAGGCAAAATATGACTACCCTAAAGCCACAGAAGCTCTTTCTGGATATGAAATGAATTTTTCTGTTCTAGTTCATTCATAATTTTGTACTATTCTTGCCCATACTGCAGTATTTTATATATATATATATATACACACACAGCAAGTAGAAAGTAAAAAATATCAACTATGTAAATATATATTGTATTTACTTCATAATTTCTGAAATTTTGAAATAAATTTCCTGAATAGTTACACTTATTACAGACTGCTCACTTAGAACTTTAATGTCCCTATCTTTCTCTTTTATATATATATATATATGCATATAATGTGGTATCATATAATGTGGTATGAGATTCACTGGCAGAAATCTATATTCATTAAATATGACAGTCAAACTCTATACCTATGAGACCATTGTTATATATACAGCTACTGAGGCAATGATCAGAATTAAACAGCTGAGATAGAACAGTAATGTTAAAAAAAGTCAAATAAATAAATAAATCATTGTTATAAGAGTTATCAACAATTCTTCATATTTCATGGCAGTAAGGAAAGTAATCTGTGTATTTGCATACAAAAAGATTTAATTTAAAAAATGGGAAAAACTTTCTTATTACAAGAATATTATTTGAACAGGTTGCTCAGTGAGGTTGATGAAGCCCCTGTAATGGCTATTTTTAAAGAATATTAGACAAATGCCTACCAGTAACACTCTGTGTAACTGATCCCATACAGAGCAGGGGGGTAGGTTAAATGACCTCCTAAGGTTCCTTCCAAAACAACATCGCCATGAAGTTCTGATTGAGAAAAAGACCAACAAAAATATTTATCAGCCTTTTTTTTTGTTCACATAGTTGGTTACTTTATGATTCTATGAAAGAGCAGTGAACTGGAAGGAACTGACAGCAAATGTTTTAATTTGGCAGTTTAGGGGGAAAAAAGATCTTTGCACTTATTTTGATGTCTGTTACTGGCAAAAAACACAAATGAAAAGCTGCCAAAATGTCTTTGAGACAAATTCAGCCCAGTAATTCTCTTTCAATATGAGACATATGATTAGGTCTACAGCCAATCTCTGAACTCTTTACTTGTATCTTTCACGTTACCACTTTGAAAATCTATTTTGATGTATGTATACAGAGAGACAGACAGGCAGATATGCACACCCACTTTCTTTAAGCAGTCAAACTGAGAAAAATATGATCAAAATTTTATTATGCTGGTGCATAAAAATGCAAAGTTGCAGATAGCATGATTAAAGAAAACTAGAACAAGGACAATGGTCATATCTAATTATTAGGTGTATTTAACTACTTCCAGTTGGTAGTTAAAACTGCACGCATGCAGAATTATCTGACTGCCATTATTGGAAGTGCAAACACATGACACTTACCTCTGAAGTCAGGAATTGCACATCAAATGGTCACAAAAAAAGTTGGAAAATACCAGCCTCTGTTTTGGCTTTTCATCAGAAACAGGGTAGAAAAAGGCTTGGCAACTCCCGCTGCAGGGCCTTCAACCACTTTATTTCCAGCACTTGTGTGGGTGTTGGAGAGAAGAGTCAATCTCATAGGCATCTTGCACTCTTCAAAAGGAAAAGACTGGGATTCTTCACCACTTTACACACATCAGATGGAAGAAAAGCTTCTACTCAATGCACATTCATAATATCCAGGGAAATATAACCATAGTTGCTGGCTGGGATTCTCTGCACCAGTCAGAGAGGTGGGCTTCCAGCTGCCTTGCATAAAGTCAAGAACATTGAGACACTGGTAGATGGCTTGAGTGTCACATTGGGTAATATACAGATGTATGAAATTCCAAACATAATACTAATGCCAAAAATACCCTACCCCAAACTTTTAGTTCTCTTTTTCAAGTAAATAAATCCAACTTTGCTTAGAGAAGAGGTTTTGAAAAAATATGGCTCTTTCAAGACTCTGTTACTAAGAAATGTGATGTCACATATGGTGTCTGGAAAACAAGTATTTACAGCTACATTTTTTTCGTAAGCCTTAAAGTCAGCAGGAAATGATCCAAGTTACTTAAATACTACAATAATACCTTAATCACTTGCTCTCCTTTTCTTCCTACCATCATCATCAGCAAAACCAGAGCAAGCATAACTCAATTTTTTCCTGAGAATCTCACAAAACTGTTTCAACATACTTATTTTATCTATATATTCCAATCATATTTTATTGCTTCTTCAGCTTCTTCTTTTAACTTCTTTTACCTAACTTGTTTTCAAAATTGTAACTTTATGCATTTAATTTGCCTTTGTCTACCTTCCAGTTTTGCTTAATACCTTTGCATTCAAAAGTCTTTGAACAATTGTTTAGGTCAGCAGTTTCTTTAAACTACTGAATTTCAAGTATAAATTTATTTGGCGTCATAATGTACTTACACTTAAGAAATGCAAAGAAATAAGAAGTAGCCTTATTATTTGGACTACTAATAACTCTTAGGTCATCTGTTAAGCCTTTCCTATTTTACAAAAGTGAGTAAAATTGTATTTAAAACATGGTAGTACCAAGCATGTTCTTATGAGGCAGGATGATAACTGATAGAGTTCAGTAAGGCTGTAAACAACTGTTATGGTGCTCACAAGAAAATTTGAAATCTCCTTAGAATCCCTTTTTTCTGCAAGCCATGCCAGGAACAATAAGAATTAAGTGTGCTGAAACTTAATATTTTGGAACTGCTCTGGCGTGGGCGTAAGGCAAAAGCAAAAGGATTTTGACAAATTCAGGACAAGTAGTTTGCATACAAATGAACAAATTGTTCTTGAAAATGTTCTTTCCATCTTGTTTTACTATTAAGAACAGTCAGGGATCATTGTTGGTATAATTTTTGATGATTATCATGAAAACTTTGGCAGTGAAAACCAGTGAGAACTTACTGTGGGAGGGTGTCAGCCCTTCCAACTTTCTAGTCAACATCCGGTAGCAACTGAAAAAAATAACCCCAGAAAATTAACCCCCACACTTTTACACACCATATGGCAAAGGACAGGATTTTTAGGATCCCACACTGCATAGTCTTATCCATATTACTAGTTCTGAGCTTTATGTGGTAGAACTTGTAAGTTCAAAATTTTAGGAAGTTCCACTAGGTGCCTATGTCTACACGTAGACCAAAGAACGAATTTTAGGATGAGTCTTCAATATATGACTTTTCAGTGTTTCTAGCAATTTCAGATATTTTGGAATACTTTCACAGAGGGAATGATTTCTTCTTCTGCCTGAAATTTCATCTCCACTTATACTAGACTTTTGCACTATCAGGTACTAAATTGATTTTGTTCAGATATCAATATGCCATTACATTACTGCTGAGCTGGTCAAAGGATACAGTATAGCATTTATATCTTCTTTCTTCTCTTATAGGGGTTTCAAGTCAGCTCCAGGAGGAAAATGACATCTGATCCAACAAAAAGTTGGTGGTACAAACATAATTATGATCTTATAACAAATGAGTGCTTTGCATCATGTGGCTGTGGCATTTCCAGTCCTAGAGCAAAAGCTCTGAAGCAAGATTTACTGTATTGTCAAGCCATGGCCTGAGGGTTTTAAGCAGCTTGATTAGAAGATTCATACTGTCACATACTAGGATCTGTGGAGTGCGATGAAAGGTTAGTATTTCACACAATGATTTGCAAACCTTCAGCTGAAATCCAGTAGGTTTCAGTTTTCTTTCCTTATTTTTTTCTTTTCCCCTTGAGGAAAGTGGATTGTGTGTATTTCTGCCTCCAGATTTCACTAGGTAATTTGCAACTGATACCACAGCAACTTCTGGTCAACATGTGATACATCCTTTTCTAAGAGAACAACAACATAACAGCTCTTGTTATGTTGCATACTGCATACTAAACTTGTTCCTAGTATGTCCAGAGTAAGAGTCCCAAGACTTTATCTTCAAGGTAAACTTTTAGTGAAATAAAAATTATAAATAAGGACAGATCTCTGAATGTATCATATAAAGAAAATTGAATCTAGAAGCTGTAGTCAGATATTTCACCCCTTTACGAATGGTGTTAGTCAGCTTCAAGATAAAAGTGGATGTCAGAAAAGAATATTCAAGTAGGAAAAATAGCTTGTTTCAGTGAGGTCCAGATAAAAGGAAGGTTGTTTCTAAATCAAAAATGAAACCTGTCTTTCAGGAGTCACTCTTCTCTAGTACTGAATGTTCCCCCCATCCTTTTTACTGTTGGATGCTACAGATTCCTACAGAAGTTACAGAAATATGTTGCTAAAATCATTAATATATATTAAAATTTCTGGGAGATTTTACCTCTATGGTATTTTTCACTGTTCTTTAATTTTGTTTTTTTATTGTCTTCATTTTAGGTAATGCATTCAGGTGAAGTATCAGGACTATAACAGTCAATAAACACTTTTTAATTCTGTCCCTCCCCCATATCCCTTCCAAAAAGTAATTTTTATAAGTAAAAATCTATCCCATTTGACATGGGAATGTGACTGCTATCAAGTGGCAGGGTATCAAATGATTTCCCACCTTATCTATACTTGATCTTCTCTTTCCATCTGCTTTACTTACAATGTAAGATATGCTACATATTTTGGGAGATGAATTCTTGGAGATGCAATATAAAAATTAATGCTTTGACTAAGTGCATTATTTAGAAATTTTTGTATGACTTAGCAGTTACTAATGGTTTTTGACTTAGCAATTATTAAGTTTTACCAGTTTTATTATTAAGGCCATGTCACATTATGCAGTTATACATTCAAAAGCAGATCCTCACTCTACAATGTTATTGGGTATTTTTTTTCTGTAAGTCAGAACCTTCATTAAAAAAAAAAAAAANACAGATCAAGCCTTAAACTAAATAGTGGTGCAAATAAGAAGCCAACACAGTCTTTAGAATAGTCACATGAAGCAGTCTGACTGTCTAATAAGCTGCCTGGCTGGCCAAGAATACCACTTCTAAAAAAACCCCCACACTTCAAAGAACCAGGAGGGTGTCTTCAACAAGTCAGAAATTGGTTTTTGACCTTTCTGACTCATGTAAGCTTTCAGGATTCCCACCTGTGGTTTCTTTTCTAAATGATTTGATGATAAAAAGATAATATTTTTTCTTCTTTTGAATGGAAGAAACTCCTCCTTTTTTTGTATTGGCTACAACACTGCTGAAGCAGCTCTCTCTAGTATTGGCCTTTCAGGGTTGGAAATAAGAACTCTCTCTGCTACATTTCTCTGCATTGCATTTCCTACAATATTAACAGCCTGAGTAATAGAAATCTTCACTATAATTTCACATCAATAGATAGTTACTGCAAAATGAACACTACAACCAGCTTAAGGTTTGGGGTTTTTTTGGTATTAGATAAATGCAGCCCGAGTGATGGTTTGTTTTTTAAAGAAATAAGATATCCAGTTTAAAATACAGCATTCACTGAAGCTGATATTTTCAAAAGCCAAGTTAAAGTTTGGAGACTGCCATTTTCCACAGCTGGGACAGGGACCTGATTTTTGAAAGTGCTGTCAGTCATTACTCTTTGAAATGGGCACTACCAATCTGAAAAAAAATTCCCAAATATCTGGCCAGCCTCAAAATCTTGGATTTAGCTCATTTAGGGGTTTATTTTTGCTTTATTGCAAAACGCCAATAAAAGCAAAACTCAGGAATCACCATCACTGTACTCTGTTTTTAATTATATAGAACATGCTAACTGAGTCATCAAAAAGCGCTAAGGTATTCTAAGCAAAGCTTATCTGGCGCTCAGGTCAGAGGATCTGCATATGCTTAAGATGCTTAACACTCCACAAGACTAAACATCTGGAAGTGTCCTGCTGTAGAAATAGATTAAAACATAAATTGGAAAGAAGATGCAAGTAATAAGAAACACCAGAACTTA
>VZTN01023789.1:42386-56560 GCA_013400515.1 Erpornis zantholeuca
TCCCAACACTGTTGGGCAGCCTAGTCCAGACAGTACTAGTCATTATGTATAAGAAGATGTGTTCTTGAAGTAGTATGTATGAGAAATGGAAAACAATTTTGATGGTAGGAGCTTAAAAATCATACAGAATATTGCTGAAAGTGCAAAACAAAGTAGTAGTGAGAAAATTTGTGAAGCTGTGAAAACAGAGTAAAAAACTCAGTTGTTGATTCCAGGAAATATTTTGTGCTTTTTTTTCTTAAAATAGTTGCACTGCTTAACAATGTAAATAATGTTTTCCTGTACTGTAAAGCTCTGTATTGTCTCGCATTTTCCTAATACTTCCCTAAAAGGCTGCTCTCTCCTTCTACCTNGGATCACTTCTGGCTGCAAGGATTTCAGGGAAAATTTACTGGCTTGCGGGGACACAAATGCAAGGAAAACCTAATTTGAATTTGAAAAAATGTAAGATGAGGAAGACACATTTCATAGCTGGATGCTTTTTAACCTCTATTTTGCAGCATCTTATTTAAATTTTTTAAGTGCTTTAGAGGAAATTATATCTGTTATCTAGAGAATTCATAAGCAAAAACTTCAATTTTTTAGAAAGAAAAATCAAATACTTCTCTAAACTGCAGGGATCAACTTCTATGCTAACTATTAATAAGAAAAAGATTAAGTCAGGAAATCTTTAAGTTGAATATGGCTCCAGAATATTTCAGATGTTTAAAATGCCCTATTCAGTGTTTATGACTGTGGCATAGTGCAGCACAAGTAACTTCAGTGTATTGTGAATAAGCCCAAATACAGCTCCCAGTGTAGTTCACAGAAAAACTCCCACTTACATTACTGAGAGCAGAAGCAGGCAGCCCTAAATTAGTAATACTGATGTGTCATTAGATTTATCTTCTGCAGCCTAGGACCACTTCTATGTGCCATGATTCATTGCATGTTCCAACATAAATTAGGAATCCAGGAGGAACAGGTAGTTATACTTCGCAAGTTGCAATGACTGGAATTTGTGTCCTGCTTCTTGTTCTTTCTTTTAAGTATGGACATCAGGTTAACTGTAAAAATATTGTTTAATTTCCCATCTCCTTACACTTGTTTTATCAGCATCCAGGGTTGTTCCTCCATTGCACAGAAACTTTCTCCGGCATCTAACCTCTGCACCGTAATAACCTAAAATTCAAAAATTAGATTCTCCTTACCTCAGCCTTTCCCTGTGCTCAGTTGCTGAGTTTTGTTACCAAAGTGGTGAATTCAACCCTAGAGCTGGCCAAGTTCAGGGCAGAGTAAAGTGATTTCTGTGTTGCTTGTTCTATGACTCACTGTGACAATAAGGAAGCGTGGGTTGGTATGGTTTTCAGAGCTGACCTTGCATCAAAATCTGTTCTCATTAAGCAAAATTCCCAATGAAATTCAAAGCACAATTAATGACCACAGAATTCTGCCAAAAGCACAATTAATGACCACAGAATTTTGCCAAAAGCAGTAAACATTAAACTAAATGAGGCAGTGTTGATTATGCAAATAAACAACCACCCTGGAAAGCTTGTCTATTGTCTAAAACAATGCATTTTTTAGGATTATTTATGTTATGATACTGATCAGAACTAGAGTCTTATTATGCTAGATCCTATACAAACACAAATTAAAGGACTGCAGTGTGATTTGATATAAGATTCAATAAGTAACAAACCACAAAAAAAGGTCTCAGGTCTGAGGGAATTTTGTGCATATCCAGTTTATTCATTATCTAGCAATATTTATAGTCTTTACAATTTTGTCTCTAGTAATTGAAGGACAGCTTGAAACTGAAAACAGCTAACTCAGTTCTGGCAATTAAATTAAAAGCTTTGCTATGTGAAAGCTGTTGATACTGAAAGCATATTTATTTTATTAAGGAAAACATGAACTTTTTACTAGACTGTCAAAGTAGGGCATGTAGCACATTTCAGTGGATTACACTTTCCCACCAAAGTCTTTAGCAGGACTAGAAAATGTTGCCCAAAACATTCAATTGGTAGTTGCAAATTACTGCAATGTGCACAGAGATTACAGATTCAGTGTCTCAAAAGACAGACCACTGAAGGAACCATAAAAGAGGAGAACAGGTAAGTTTCACCTTGGAAAGAAAGATTTAACTCTTATCATTTATTAAAAGAAAGTGCAAAAGCCACTTCTGTTATTTACTTAATCTGTTATCTTTTCTACTCTCTGGTTTGCATATATACCTATTTGCTTCTTTTAAAAGTAATGTCTGTCGTCTTTCTGTCTAGGAAATAAAAAAAAAAAACCAACAAAAAACTTGAAGTGGGAATGGTTTACTGTCTATATAAGAGAAACAGTTAAGTTCTCCAAGTTCAAACTGCTGTTTCATGCACAAAGTAATCTGAAAAAAACTATTTAAGAAACTACATTCCTGCAGATGCAGAAAACTTATAGTTCAGTCCCAAGATAAAGTCCACACCAGTGAGAGAAAGACAACCAAGCTGCCAGTAAGAAATACAACACTTCAGTGATACGCATCGCAACAGTAGGTTACACAAAAGGATCTTTCATCAGAAGAATAATAGTAAAAAATTATAGCTTCCCTTTAAATGCTATGGGCCAGCAGATCTGACCCTTACTATATGTAGTGAGCTCTGTATTGCTGGAATTTTAAATTCTTTAGCAACACAGTGAGCTAGACTGAAATACTGCAACTGGCCTTGTGCTTTCCTTCTAAAGCATCCACATGCTATGCCTGGGCTGACTGCCTGCCATCACTCTGGTGAACACCACCACACACTACATTTTGTTAAGTACAGCACACCAGTATTTTTCTCAACAACACTGTACCCATAAAAGGCCAGACAACAGATTGGAGCTCCTCCCAGGAAATATTAGCTTCACACCTTCCGTTTTTTTTTTTTCTGGGGGTTTGAATCTTTTTGTCAGTGAATATGGTACATTTTTTGCAGCTTAAAGTACTTTTCATTCGTCTCGACTTTCTTTGGGTTCTATAGTCATAGGGAAGAAGAAATTGGGGAATTTTTTACGGGCACAACAAAACCCCCAAAAAGGATTAGGTTTGCAATGGATTCACTTAGTGAATGACTGCTGCAAATGCTTGTCTGACAAAAACATTGCAGTCTAGTAATGCAGTCTGTTATGCCTTATAAATTTGGAACTTAAATATCTTTTTAATTTGGTGGGGTTTTTGGGTTTTTTTAGGAAAGTTACTGAGATGTTGTTTTGTTTTTCCTTTCTCAGAAAAGGACACTTTTTTAGCTGTTTCAGGGTAAATTTTCAAAACAATTCATGGGAGGTACATATATTAACCAAAACCAAAATTCTATATAATTTCATCAAGATGATGTGCAGAAGGAAGCAAAGTATGGAAACACACATTGAAAGTTCTACCTTTCCCTTCTACCTAAAGCACCATTTTGGAAATGTAGCTCAGAATACTCTTCAAAAGAAAGGAAACACCATATTCCATATTTTCACCCATAATAAAAGAATATAGTTATAAAGCTTCTCAAAAATAAGAAACAAATAAGGATGCATGGTTGCCTTTGCTTGCCACAGGTTTCTGTTCTACATGAGCAGGGTATCATCTTCCTCCCTTAGCAAACACTGCATTACAACCAACCATTTCCTGCATGATCAATTATCCCATTATAGTGTAAAAACAAAATTAAAGTAAATCCAAACAGTATTAGGGTTTTGTGTATTTTTATAGAAAACAAAGCTGATACAGCTTTCTCAGCTGAAATTGTAGCCAATACTTACACAGTACAATATTGTTTACAACAGCTAGAGCCATTGCACTGCACTTGCTTTTCAATGGATTAGCTAAATGACCATCAATAGATTAAGTTTTTAAGTTGTTTAAAAAGGACTAGAACAAGTTCCAGGATTTTTCTCTATAATAGTACCTTTTTAACATAGAGGCCAACGTAAATTGTGAAAACACACACTGTGGACTCTATTGACATTCTTGCTAGGTCTGTGTTTTTATGGATGTGGTAGGAAGGGGATGCATACAAAAAAGAACAGACTGGAAGTATTTCCTGCATGCCTGATCATTTCCTGCATTGCCTAATTCAATGACACTCTTAAGTTTTCTCCAGAGGACTTTGTTGGAGTCCTGAGACAAATACTTGAAAATGGATACTTTTGCTATGGATAGCAAAAGTGAGTCTTGGAGCATTTTTAGCAGTTGTTGACTGAGCATTTTTCATTTCTTCTGAAATAATATAGCACATGTTACAGATAACTTAAGGTTTTGAAGGTTCATGCATAAATTTCTTTCAAAACCACAGTGTTAAACAGGCAACTGATAAGGTAAATACTCAATTTTTGCAGTTATTAATTCTGAAAGAGGTTAATCCAGAAAGATAAGAAATGAATTCTGGAGGAAATGGTCATGTAGGACCACTTTTTCTTCAGCAAGTGTCAATGAAGGAAAAAGTTCGATGTCCAACTCTGGAGGAGAAGGGCAAACTTAGCTCTTGCACATGCTACTGTGAAGCTGGAGACAGTCCAACCAAACCAAAGTGGAGAGCAGCTGATGTGCACCAAGGCCAAAGTTTTAATGGAAACCTACATGCATACATGCAACAACACTGCAAATGAAACAGCACTATGCAGCAGGCATGTTCAACTCTACCTCAGAGTTTTTGCTTTGGACTCTACATGCAGTGAAATCAAACCTCCAGCTGATGCAAAAGATCTGTGTGCTTTTGCACTACTGTTTATCTATTTGTTTAAGAAATTCTTTCCCACAGTCTCTAGAAATGGGAGTTAATACTTAATTCATATGTCACACTGAATCTTCAGCTAAAATGCTTACTGCTTGGTAATTCCTGCTTCATTTTGCATAAACTGACATCATATACTGAAAGAGAAAGAGGGCCAATGTGCTTCTCAGAAACCAAGTAGTCATGAGACTTTACCTGCCAGTACAGATATGCACATGAACACACATGTACACACATGCAGACACACACACAAACACACACAAACACACACATATACACAAACACGCATGCAAAAAATAAGAAAAACGACTCAGCAATTGCAAGAGTCGCAATTTACCATGGAAGCCTCTACTTAATATTCCGCTTGATCTGCCAAGTTTATAGCCTGGCAAATCTGAATACAAATGTCGATGCAAATGAGGATTCATTATTCTTACATCGTCTTTGTGTTGAAGCTTAATGTAACTTGGTTCCTGTGGTTGCTCAGGGAATGTAGATTGCAAGACAGGAGGAAAAAAAAGCCTCGACAAAACCCAGAGAAGCAAATAGGGGAAAGAAAAGTAACAGAAATGGAAATAAATGGAAAAAAAATATGCTAAGGTTTCAGACTAGCAAAACATCAAACCAGTGCATTACATTCTCCCCCTATTTTCTCATATAAGGTACATTTGCTTATCATTATCAGCATAGAAGGAGTTAACTAACCAAGACCATTCTCCACAGAGTCAAAACATAACAATCCTCCTTTTACTGATTATACAATATTGTGCCCATTGTAAAGTCAGTGCCCCATTTATCTGAAAAATTTAACATTCTTTCATAATTACAAAGCTCATCGGCTGGTAGAACCTGTACATTTAGATCTGTAAGAAGATTATAAATGAATTTAAAACCACCCCACCATTTCTGCTTCTTTCATTATAAATTACTGCTGAATAATTCAGAAACACGTTAAGAAAACTACAGTACGATTAATAAACTATACAATGAAAATCACAATAGTTTAAATCATACATTTATTGTCCCATTTATAGCCCATCACAAGCAAGGGTTGAAAAGCACCAAATTAGAGAAAACATGAAATGCTGCAAAATTATAATTAGATCCTCGGTGCAACACAGTACATTGTTCTGATGAATCTTTTGTACGGCTAGCTTATGCTTGCATATAAATACCTTCTCAGTAAATAAAAATGTAATGTAGGCTTGACTTTTAGAGAAGCTGTAAAGCTTAGCATATGCGATGATCCCAAAGTCAATGCTGTAAGGCTTGCTTCTTCATCCATAAATAAAGCACATTTGCATCCATTCAGTCAAATTAGCTCCATATAAAAAGGTGGTTATAATTAGCTCCTCTTTCAGGTTCACGGTTAAAACTCAAGCGTGCCTGCCGTCTTGATTAAATCCACCATCGTCTTCCAATAGCTAGTGCTAATTCTTCCAAGGAAATATTCAGTTGAGGTGTTATTTTATTCTGCACTGCTGTTAGTTGTCTAATTTACGCCAAGTCCCTGCAGTGCTTTCCTTAAGCCATCCTCTTTGTCTTGCCTTTGAAATTTACCAAATCTTACAAGAAATCAATACTTAATTGATTATTCACTTTTCTGCAGCTTCAAACAGCAAGCACGCATAAGATCCTGGAGTAGTCACCCGATTTCCAATGCAGGAGGTTGCTTGGTGGCAGGGATCTGCAAGTATCCAACAGCAGGCATTCCACGGAGCTGTGCAGTGGCGTACAGTGCCAGCATCCAATAAAGAAAACGAAGATACTCTAACGAAGCAGGAAAAGTTCCCATGTGAGACAGATCCATATCAATGCTTTAAATAAAAAGCAGAGGCACTGGCTTTCAGATAGAAGAGCACCATTCTCTTTGCAGCTATCCCTCTGCTCTTTGCTTACCCTTTTCTTCCTATGGCACTGGAGTGGAATATCCAAAGTGCCACCGAACTCACAGAACTCCACGTCGGAACGGGGGTGAGGCTCGTGCTGTACCTCTGACATAGAATAAGGATGGCAAGCACGTAACATTACGAAATGTAGGACAAATTCAGGCGAGAGAGAGAGAGGGAGAGCAAGAGACAGATGGCGGATCTGGCTGGGAGCCAAAGCCAGTGAAATGAATTACATTGCTGAATAACTGTACACCATTGATTCTGCCACTTGTTGCTGCATGGCAAAAAAGGGCCCTGACGTTGGCAGGAATCTCCTCGCGTGTCACGCATGCTGCAGATAACTTTTCACACGTAACTCGCTGCACCAACAACCACACGCTACGTGTGTGTGTGTGTGTGTGTGTGTGTGTGTGTGTGTGTGTATGAAGGTGAGTGTGTGTGCGTGAGGGAGAAAAAGAGAGAGAGCCAGAGTGCGTGTGGGGGGTGTGTGGGTATGTGCCTGCGTGCGTGGTGTGTGTGCCTGCGCGCGCGCGCGCGTGGAGGGGAAAACAATCACTGCAATCCAGCCATTTTGTTTAATGAAGAATGGAAGGCTGGCATTCAGAGACGTGGTTATGTGCCGCATATTAATGTGTGCTCTGTAGACATCCTCCCCCTTTTTAGATGAGTGGCACAGGAATGAAGCCCTCTATAGAGCAGCCACCGTGGGAGCAGGAGCTCGCAAGGTAACATATCATCGCCGAACCTACGGACGTGGCATCCGCTGCTCTGCAGAAGAACAAGTTGCTGTCGGATGAGGAGGGAAAACCTGGTCCCATGGTTATGATGTTTGGGTGCTTTCGAAAAGATAGCCAGAGTCGAAGCAGATTGTTCAATAAATGCTTCGTACCCAGGATGAAGGGAGACATTATGGGATGCCCAGGGGGCTTTGGAAATCAAATACAATGTTTGAGTAGCACAATTTGAGGTACATTATAAAAAAGCAATTTGAATTGCCAATGAGGCGACACATATCTGCATGCTAATTAGACCTGTGTCAAGCTTAGTCTGCCGGGTTGTGTTGATGGCTAGGAATGCGCTTGTAACTCTGCTGAGAGATTGTTTCTGCATAAATTATCAGCTTTGTCCTACTGATCATTTTCTGCAAACAAACATGAAATGTAAGATCAAAAGGCAATTCTGAAATTAAAATTATTGATTGATAAAGCCTAGATTTCAGAATCTAATTAGAGGAGGCACAAACAAAAGCTGATATTATTACAGACTATGCCTGAGCTAGCAGCCAGATTGCACAAGTCTTGTAATTTATCTTTGTTTATGCAGCCAGGATATTAAAAATGTAATTAAAATGGTAAAATGATCTGATCAGAAATAGCCACCTAGTGGCAAGTATATTATTTTAAATGGATTATAAAAACATTGATCTGTGCAAATAAAAGGTTTTTTTCATGACAAACATAGCAGCTCATTGAAATTTGCTGAGCAATTTGTCTTTTGCTAATAAGTTGTCTTTTGTGTTTTGTTCCATAGATAAGCAGCATCATTTATAACCCTCATTTGCACACTAATAAACATTCTGTTATTACAGGTGGTGTTGGGAACATCTTTCATACATTATGACATATGAAAATGGAAGAAACAAATAAACTCTTTTCTAGACACACACTATATATGTTTTGTAAAATTAGAATATTCATCTGACAGCAGCAGCAGAAGTTGCTTATTAAATCACTCTATTGCTCTATTTAAGCTATGAAATGGTAGAAACATTGTCAATATGTAATTCAGATTCTTGCCTATTTTGGTTACTTAAAAATGCTATACAAAACACAAAGGGCCTAATTTACTAAGTTTGTGCAGATTCGATTACTAAATTTTATGGCTATAAAGAAGACTTTGTGACTTACATGTTTTTACCCTCATTTAGTACCTTTCTAGAGTTGCCAAGTGGATTAAGCATTTAAAGGACAGACTGTTTAATTGCACATGGTATAGAAATACGTTTTGAAATTTCTCTGCAATCACAAGATATGGACAGTGAAATGGCCAAAGGAAATTCTGTTATATGTTAATGAAGCTAGATTACAAAAAAATTCCCAGACTATAAACAGTTTTTCAAGAAAATATATTCAGAAGCTTGTAAGTTCATGAGAAGGGCTTAACTCATGTATTTCTTCTTGTTTCAGTTTTCCACATGAAACCACTATGGAAATGCTCAATTCCTTTTAAAGAAATTCACAATTTAGGGTCCTGTCAGCAGCTCTGGGGTCTTTTGTTAGGTGCACTTAAAATGCCAGATTAAATATTAATATGTGGTTAGAGTTGTGCTATTTCGCAAGCCCTGAAACCCTATTAGTAAATCATGATCTGGTGACTGATGCAAGAAATTTCAAGGCACCAAGAGTGCAGATTGCCCATCAATCTGATGGATCACTAATTTTTACTAAATCAGGCCCTTGGACTTTTAGCTGTAAGCAGATGTATGTTTCATTGTGACGGGAAAAGCAGTCCAAATAACAGAGCAATTTTCTGCACTGAATGTGTATCGTAACAGGCAGAGTTGTTTTGCATAATCAGTAAGTTATTTGAATACAAGTGTTCATTTAACTGGCTGTGCATGACTGATGCTCTTCTTGGAAAAAAAACCCCACATTTTGAGCTAGATGAGAAAGTCGCATTATTTTCATATAGTACTAGGATTTCAAAAGAGTGTCGTAGAGCTCCAGAAGGATGCTGAAGAGGAGTGCCCAGGCAAAAACAGTCAAATATTCTCAGCATCCCAAAGAGCTTTATCCCTTCAATAGGCTTCATCAACTATTGAGGAAAAGTCATACATGCAAGGATGAGGAAATATCAGGAAGGACCCTGAAGGATCAGGCAAAGAAAAATGGAACCCAAAAGAAGGGTGGGAAGCAATCTGGGTTAAAATACTGGAAATACTATTAGATTATAAACTACTGATGTAGAGAAGACATATTCTTCCTGACATGTGACACACTTAGATACATGGCTGAGTTGCAGCTTTCCTAACCTCTTTAGAAAAAAGAAACCACCTGTGAAACCAAATCACACACTCTTTACTGGCAATCTTTATGTCATACAGATGAATCTTGGCTTCTAGTTCCTTATAATATGGATTTAAGCAACTGACTCGGGTATTTCATAATTATGAAGTGTTTCATGTATGTAGATACTAGCACAGCATATGCTGCCTTCCATTAATATCTGTCCTTTTTGCTTTCATATCTCTTCTCTCTCTCACTTTTTAGCAGTCTGTTTACATTCATTTGGAAGTCAGCATTAGAAAAAGACTTCGCCATATCTTCTCTGCCACTGCTGCTTGACCGACACTGAGTAGCAGAGGTCTGAAAGACTGATAAGTATTGCATATATCTGTATCTTTCTTGGGTCACCCTCTTTAAAACACATATACATGCTGCTTAAAAGAAATTACTGACCTTAATCTAAACACAATTAATAAATCCAAGTTTTATTCTTTAGATGAAGTCTACAATTATAAGCCTTTACAATTAATATATTGAAATTACAACACAGAGTATGTGGTTTTGAAAAATAATTACAGAGTACAATAATTCAAGGCTTTCCCAATCTGATGAACAACCTAAGAAAGAGAGACAAAATAGTGTTATGTTTGCTCTGGTGGCCATTTTTACTATTCTCAAATACTAAATTATTTCTTTTATTTAGAGAAAACGATCCAAATCAATAGCCTTCTGGTATTGACATTGTGAAGTAATATGCAGCAACACCAACCATCCTGAAACATTCCAGTGGGCTTTTAATGTGAGTGAGAGTCTGCTGGGAGCAACCTCCCTGGCTGAGGCACATGGAGGGTGTTCTAATTTCCACTAAGCCCTGATCAATGTGAATTTATTACCACTTAGACAAATAGAAAGCCAGACTGTGCAAAACTGAACTGCCTTGAATGTATGGCCCACATCAGAAAGATACATAAATATTAAAAGTAAAGCAAAATAGTAAAACAATATGTGGATGCTTTTTAAGACCTCCTTTTCCACAAAGCCAATGCTTTGCTACTACATCCTGTGAAAATACAAATGCTGACAGAAGAAAGCTTACATGTACTTAATGGCTTTCCAGAGTAATGTACATATCATTGTTTCTGAACTGTAGCTCCTATTGTGCTCTGTGTCGTGCTCATGTGTTTACCAAATGTCAGAAACCTCCTTTACAGGCTATTAATACTATTGTGGTCCCTCCAACATGCACACAAATACACCCACTCCTCTCACCACACACACTTTCTCACTGTCCATCAATATGTTGCAAAGTCTGTGTTTCATTACCATATCATATGGAGTATTGATTCCTGTTCCAAGCTAAATAATGTTGTTTTTTAAAAGATCTTTTACCCTTTAAGTGGGGTTTGCTAACCAAACCGCAGACTGGTAACAAAGAAGTATTATAGTATTTGATACCATATATACCTTGGCAAATACCAAAACCAGTAACTTAGGCAGAAATTTCAATGTTTAATTCAAGTTTTACAAACAGGAAAATTGTGCACAATATCCAGTTACATACATTCCATGTTAAAAAGGGAAACATTCCTAATAGACCTTTCAACATAATACGATTCAGGCCTAAGCAGTAAAGAAAATGATTACCAGTTTTATTAGGCTTCAACTAGTTTCCATACCAGATCTAAAAAGTCACCTTGCACCTATATAAAGCGGATTATTTATGTATTTATCTGTACATGTGTCCTCATCAACCACTGTATACAATCATTTCATGGCATTCAGATTCAGCACAAAAACATCAAGGCCTGAGTACAAATATTATTACTATAATGGGTTTTCATTTCTAGAGGTCATCAGGGGAAGGGATTAATTTTGCTTGCTTTATTGTACACACAGAACAGCACACAGGGTCATATTACAATGCCTTTATCTGGAAAATCACATGCAGCTGTAATGAGAAAGGCTCTTCTTAAAACAATTTTACAATTTTGGGTATATTAGCTGTATTTATTTCATTTCTATATTGCTTTCCTTCATGTACGTTTATTTCAGATATAATTAATTGATTGTTAGTGATATTTACAATAATGATTTCAGGTCTCTTTTCAGTCTGTTGAGAACTCTTTTCCTTTTTAAAATTTCTTTTATCAGTAGTGGTATGAAAACATTTTGTATCTCTAGGTTGCTACAGAAAATTTGAAAACTGAATAGAAAACTTAAGACCTGTCTTCCATGAGAAAACTAATCCAAATAAATTGCATTTCCTTACAATTTCTATATTTCATACAGAAAACAGTCTTTGGCCAATAATTTAAAGACACAACTTTATTTTCCCCTTGCTTCCTCAGACAACATCTTATTAAGAGGTATTATTTAAATGAGACAACAGCATTCTCATCCATGCTGTATGAAACTGGTATTCTGCCACACAAGGAACATCATTTTTGCTCACATCAGATGACATTGTGAAGCAGGCTTTGTATAGGCAAAATCAGAGGTAGCAGGAAAGCAAAACCAAAAGGTCCAAGAAAACCAACATGTCTCACAATATCCAGATAAAAACATCTGTAAACAGTATCCATTTAATGCATATGAAATTAACAGTCACATTTTAGCCAGGAACAGATGTTATTTTTAATCCATTTTCAACCAGTTTAAAAGCTCTGTGAGTGAAAGTCCAACTGAGCCAGGATGGGCTGCAGATTCTTAATAGGATGAGATAAAAAAAAAAGAGAAATTAATTAAAAAAAAAAAGTGGAGAAAAGTGAGATGAGAAACAAAATCAGAAACTGAATAGAGCCATTGAATGAAGACACAAATACTGGAACTAAAATGAAGAAAAGAGAAAATTTAATGCCTATAGCATTTTCTACATGTATTACAGAGATTATTCACTTGCACAGGCGAAACTTCTTCTTCTTTTACTATGGGTGTTAAAACCTGGAGTTTGCTCAAGTTAAAAAACTTATTTTTCCTAAGTTTCCTCAGTAAGGATAAAAGAAGTAGAGTTTCGACTACTGGGAAAATAGATTGACCAACCTGAAGAAGTTCCATGAATACTCCCAGTCTTAGCATTAATACTCTTTTGAGTTATTTTGTCTTGTCAAAGGAGCTGAGAAGCAGCAGTGTCTGGAGACGTCATGATTTCAGAGGCCAAAATTATCCATAAACCTTACAAAAGCACTGGATAACTGCACAGAGCAATGGCATTATAGGCAAGATAAAACACATGCTTCCTAGTGCACAGGCTTTCTGGCTTTGCAGATTAGCAAGGAGCTCATTCTCCCAGACACTGTCATTTTGGAGCATCAAAGACAATTCTTGGCACTTGAGGAATATGTGTGGAAGCACGCTGGCCACTGGAATAATGAGCACAACTGAAGGAATGATGGATCCTTTCCCATTCTAGCAAGCATGTCTCAGGGACTGAGACTATTGACTATTGACTCTTCTGCATTGACACTATTTCTCACTCTGGCAAAGTTTCATTAAACATGCAACATTTTTTTGCCAAAATACAGCCAAACAAAATTCTTCTTGCTATTGAGACTACACATTGTGTAAGAGGCACACAAACAAATGCCTCAGGAGTACCTGCTTTCAGTTTATAAAAAACTATAGTTTATTCAGAACTTGCAGCCTACACATTTATCACTACCTTCTTTTTTTAGAAAATATTTATAAAAGAAGTACAGTCTGTTGTAGAACAACATATGTTTAAGATTGTAAAGGCTTTTTATGTTCCTTAACAAAATATGCATAGGAAGGAAAAGATGATAATGCATTTACATGAATTGTACATTCATGTAAAACAATGTTAAAGGCCCAAATTCTGTCTAAATTTGCATAGATTAAATGTTGCCATTAAAGTAAATTGTAATAACCCATTGTAAAGAAGATCATGAATAGTCCCTTGCTTCTCCAAATAGCCATGTTTAACATCAAGAGAAGAAACAAATACTGATACACTAGAAATAATTAATAAATATTACTTTATTGCAGAATAAAAAATTTTCTTTGTTGAAGTTTTCTACACAATCATATACACGTGTAAAGAGAGGTTCTATACGACCCTTTTATTTCCTACTTCTTAAAAAGTTCTTTAAAATTCAAGACAAGTTTCTGAATAAATCAAAATCAAAAACATTTAAGATGCTAGTTGAATCAGAAAAAAAAGTACAATACAAAGAAATGGAGTTAAGTCGAGAGTTTTTGGGGATTTTTAATATTTTTCTTCAAATATATTGGTTTTCCAAGCCAAAGGGGTATGGATCCCAGTCTTCTAGGTTTTCAAAAGTACCACTTCAAATGGAAAAGGTCTGATCCCATTTGACCCTGTATCTTAGAGTACAGCAGCATGTTGGCACCAGTCCCCAGCCTCACACTGAGACCCCAAAGGCGGTCATATTAAGTCACAGAAGATGATTCCAGTGGGCTGGAGGCTACGGGTTCCCCAGCTGTTGATTTCTTTAATCCAGGGTCTTACTCTCTCCTCTCCAGTTATTGTTCTTGAATTGATGCCTGAAAGTGGTTACCTAAAAACAGAG
>VZTN01023791.1:1999-59894 GCA_013400515.1 Erpornis zantholeuca
TGCTTTTCCATATTATTCATCCATTTATTAATAATCTTCCATATTATTAAGAAAAAGGACATTTGTTTGAATGTATTAATTTGAATATTAGCAAGCAATGATAGCTAATGAATCATGCTATTGAATGGAGCACTAAGATTACAGTGAGACAAGTTGTCAGGTACAGCCTTCACCAGGGGCAGTTTTTGACCTTTTGTATAATGATTAGTTTTTTTAAAACTGGATGGATGTGAGAATGCAGATTACGAAGGGAAAATTGCAGTTTGCATGTGTTTGTTCTCTATTCCTTTGCAGCATCAGGAAGGGTTCTTGGAAAGTATCTTAGGAACTGGGGTGAAGATGTAAATCCAAGTGAACACCTTTTATTCGACAGTATTTCAATTGTGATGAGATACTCAACAAACTTGGACAAAAATAATGATGTTTCGATTTAGGATGTTTGAGAAGGCTGTGCTGAACATTTAGGAGAGAACTTTGAATTCCAAATTGGGAATTTAAATACTAATATTGGTGGTATATGCTTCACCTATGCAGTAATATCCCCACATCAGCCTGTCCTTCCTGAGAAAGATGTGCAGGTTTATATGTGTTGTGACTCAATAAAGTACTATACCATTTCAGTTATTTATTGATGTCCTCAGTCTTGATGGACTCCTCAAAGCCATCTCTTGGCTCTTTTTTCACTTGCTCTGCAGTCCTTGTCTCCACTTTGGCCATCACTGGTCCCCACTGCACCACTCTTCAATGTCCTCCATCCCCTCAGAGCCTTCCCTTTGATTATTCATTGCTTTTCAATGCCCATTAATTGCTGCAGGTCTCTGGCACAGTCATCCAAAGCAGTCTGCCAGCTGCCCCCTTTTTTCTAACCTTAGTTCCCCAAAACTTGCATTGGCCTTTCCCAGGTGTTTCAGATCTTCCTGAAACTGTTGGGACATTCCCGTTACTGCAGAAGGTGTATCATCCCTATTGCAAGGACACTCTCTGTCACCTTCATGCAGAGATGTTTTTATGTGGCTGTCACCAAATAAAATTCATGGCAATCAGCAAGTAGAAAACAGAAAAAAAATTCAATAAGAGGTCTTACAGCATCTCTGCTTTCTTACCTGCATGACTATTTTTTAATTAGTGTGGTATGAAAAGTTTCTAGTACACTCTGACTTAGTTTATTTATTTCAGGTTGTATCCCAACATTGTAGCTAGTTTAACAGTAAATCCCTAGAAAAGCCCACTACCTATCTACATACTTATCTGTTTGTATCTCTCTATTTTCAGTTAATTCGGCTAGACTGTTCATGATTATTAAGTGGCTGTACTTGTTAGCAGGGCAAAAGTTAAGCATATCAGTAATAAACAAGGAGATATGCAAGAAATAAGTTAGGAGTAGAGATATAATGTAGAAATTTATCATAAAGCACAGATCCTGTCATTATGCTGAAGAATTAAACGGAAAGGTCAATACTTTAATATTCTCTTTGCCTCATCACATATGCCATTAAATGTCAGGACTTTAGTAATGTGCATGCTAAACTCATCTCCAGTGTTTTGGTCTCTCAGTCTTTGGTCTCTCCCCCTCAACAGTCAGGGGCTGTTGTTTTTCCAAAGTGGCAGAAGCCAGTCCTTTGTTTTAACAGTTCAAATAGAAAGTGTACTCAGGGAATTTTGGAGTGGCAGATGACTCACAGGTTTCCTGTGACTGTAAAACCTTTGCTGGGGACAGTGTTTCACAACATCATTACAGTGAGCTTCAGCATGGCAGGGGTGCCTGCTGTCCTCCTCTGCTACTCACTGCCATTGTTCAATTGACTGACCCTTCAGCTGCTGTTCCTCAGTTGCTGTGTTCCTTGCAGCTCTATTGATTTTCTGGTAAAAAAAAAAAAAGTTCACTGAGACAGCTGCACTTGAATCTAGCTTGGTCTTCTAAGTTTTGGATTTTGCTTTTCATTAATTTGAATTTGTCTGTTTAAACAGGACATGTCTGTGGTCTTCTCTCGTCTATATACATAGAAATATATTAAACAATTATGGTGGCTTAAAACATTCATTAAAATGAAAATTGAGATAGAGTATACATTTATTATATAAACAAAAGGAGTTTATTTACCACTGGGTAAATAAAAAATATGTCAAAAAGATGTATTAGTGGAATTTTATTTAGCTTTTTTTCTTATCCATAACCAGGAAAAGAAATTCCAGATCTCTAAAGGAAAGCAACTGTTGAGTGAATTGTTTAATGAATTATGTAAAAAACCGCTATGTGTTGTTTTTGTAAGAATAAATGGATCGATTTTTTTCTCATTTGTAAATTGCAGCCTGATGCTTTTGTAACCCAAAATGAAATTATATTATTCATTAATTTTTAAATTCCTAGGTAAAGGAAGTTCTAAACATTAATAGTATATTTTCAGGTAATAAAAACATTTTGGACAGTTGGTTTTAATTTTGTTAGTTAAGTGGTTCACCTGTCTTCATCTCTACATGGAATGGAAAAGTGCATGGCTAGCTTTGGCTCTGTGAGTATCTCCAATTGCAGGTGTCTAGCACCTCTGTTTATCTAGATGGAGAAGGCGTGCAGGGTTAGATGTCCAGTTTGTGTGTGTGAAAGACTTTGTTCCTTATCAATCCACATGTCAATTTTTTCCAAATTGCTAAAGATTTGGAAGAGTATAAATCTGTAGAAAACCTTACTCTGCCATGTCATGAACACTTTATTCTAGTCAGGTCAGGAACACATGATCTCTCCAACCAGCCTTGCAAGTTATCTCCTGGTGTGAAATCAGTTATCTTTCTAGGCCTTTAGATCAATAGAGAGTCTGAGCAGGGCAGCAGACTTACTGATAGAGGGCAACTCAGATTAAATTAAATCAGGACACATTCAATTAGCTTTAGTAGAGACATTCGGAGAGAACGTGGCATGGAAAAGAGCAGGAGAATTGTGGCAGCACATGCACATCACATAACATTGTGACAGCTGCTATGCACCTGAAGTGTCTTTTGGATCTGCCTACAGAAATATTATTTACTGGTGCCTGGGCTGAGTTTTTCGTGTGTGTATGGGGTGCAGTAGTAGTATAATTACGTATAAAAGCAAGCAGCAATCCAACATTAGTAGAGTAGCTGTATGTAAAACACTTGGTTGTTTCAAAGACACAAATTTATGAAGCCTATCAAACAGTTTGGCCTTTCTCAAGCATAAAGCTCTGAGGAACAGGACAGAATTATTTTATCTGAAACTCTAAAACTATATACTGTATATAATATTTCAAAATAAATGAACAGAACAAAACGCAGCAACTGAAGTATTTGTTTGAATAGAGGGATGGAGTCTAGCCAAGAGGTTTTTTTTTAACAAGAGAGCTTATGACAAAATTGTTCTGTTGGCACTGGGAGTGATTCTAGACAGAAGAATTCCTTGTCTCTCAATTGTGCACTGCCTGCTATGAATTCTTTTTTGATTTTAAAAAGTCACGTCATGCTAATTTAAAATGTAGTAGATTAGATGGAGAGAGAAACAGAATACTAACAGATGATGATTATCCTTTTTTCTGTTTGTTTGTTTTCTTTTGTGTTATGTTTGGGCTTGTACTTCAGGGCTTGTAAACTAAGCTACTGTATTATCTTATTACGTGTTTAAAGCCTGTTCAGTCATCAGTGGTGGGTGCTGTGGGATATTCAGTGGATATAAATACCAGCTTACTGGCAGACTGAAATTTGGAGTTTTGGGCTCCCAGCCTCGTCTGAGTTCCACTCCCAGGAGTACTTGCAGCTTCAGTCTCCCTGACCATACTGTCAGTGTTTTCCCTTTTTGCTCTTTGACACCCTTACTACTCCCTGCTCTGTCTGGTAAAGCAATCTTGCCCTCGGTGGCAGGCTGCCACAGGTGAGCTAGACATGGCCTTGGATAAATGGTGTTCAAATAAATTTTGTTACAGAGTTCTACATCGAATAATTGCAACCCCATCTGTTTTTCCCAATAGCACATTTCTGAATATGTTGAAGGTAAAAATCAAAATCCAAAAGAATTAGGATGATACAAAATAATCTTCTTTCATCCTCTTTGCTGCTGGAAGGAAGAGCTCTGATCCTGCCCTCCAGCTGCTGCACAGCACACGTCTATCAGCTGGAAATGGAGATACGATCTGTATTTTACATATTAGCATCATATATGTGACACTCAATCCTTGGTGTGTTGCTAAGATTCTCCTGAGGCTCTTGTTTCCCTGCCAGGTTTATCAGGCCTTGTTTTTTAACCAACCTCTTGGAAAACAATTAATACACAGCAGCGATAAGCTGTGTCTGTAAACTCTGCCAATGATAAGAGCAGGAAGCTTGGACTTCAGCTTTTCATTTCAGAAATTTTATTCTGCAAATATAATGCACAAAGTTGCTTCTTTTTTGCATAGTGATTTTAAAGCTACTCCTCTAGAAATTCAAAGTGCAGGTTAAACGTTTGTAGGATTCTTCATTATCTACAGAATTTTTGATTGGAGACTCCCTGGCTTGCACCACATGTGAAAATATTGAAAAATTAGCCAGATATTTTTGAATTACCAGCTCAACAGAGAAAAAATCTCTGATGTCTGAAGTGTACACTGCTCACAGCTAGAAAGCAATTCAGTGTGATAAGTGTAAGTGTGAAATGAATGTGAAAAGATTAATAAAAATAATGGGAAATTTTAGGAGCAGCATTGGGTTTAAATTTGTTCTGGGTAAGAAATATGTAATTATAAGTACTGTAATCTTTTTTTGCTATAATTGCATTCTAAAAATTAGAAGATAATTAGTGCTAAGGAGCATTCCCTTTTATTCAATTCTTGCTACATGCTTTTTACAACATTCTCAAGTCATTACATGCAGTGAAGTACTGCATTTAAAACATGTAATCCAGAGTATTTAACCTCAGTGTGCTCTTCATGAGCTGAAAATAAGGAAGGACGTTCTTCCTGCTTTTAAAGCCAAAAGGGGGGTCTTGCATTGCATGTTTTCTCCTGAACATCGCTTTTTTTGGGATGGTCTGTATGTAGAGTTCTTTAGTGGGTCCAAGGTAATGAATTGTTCAAGTTCTGAAATGTAGCCAGGTCCTCTGTGAGTCCTGCTCACCAATGTAGGTAGCTAGATCCAATGTACGTACCTATGAGGTACCATCTCTGTTACCAGCAGGAGATCATTCAAAGTTAATTCCTGATTGAATTTGGAAACTGAAATCTCCTTATCCTTTTTCCTGACTCTGATTTGGAGCAGCATTTGTTCTGTTTTCCAATTTCGAAAATGAAAATTATCAATCACGACTGAATTTTTCTCTGAAGAGTTATAGTCAGAAATAGAAAATTTAGACCCAGATATCTAGGAGTGCTTCATGCTTCACTGCTAGTGACATCACTGGAAACTCATTTTGACAATGTTCCAGACTCGATGTTATGGCATTAAATATTTTAAATACTAGAAGGTTGAAATGAATTTAGAAATACTTTAAATTATGCGGTTGTGTTATTCAGTATATTACTTTAAATTAAGTTATATTGTATTAATATAATGTTAATACAGTGTAATTAGTACAGAGGAGTTGCTAATTGTGATTTCTCCTAGTAGAAGAGAAAAGGTAAGCAGACTGGTTAAAGCTTCAAGAGGAAAAATATGTGTGCTTGTTGCTGATCAGGAAAAAAGCACATATTAGAAAAATATGATGTTTTGAATTCAGAAACTAATATGCTTTATTGACTTGGTACATTGCATGGTAGGTTAGAAATTTAGATATCTCTATGCTTTTTTTTGAGTTTTAACAGAGCTGGAATTGATGCTTTACTCTGTTACTTTTTCCTGGGCATGTGTGAAAGCTGAGCTATTTGCTTGACCGTGTGATTTAGAAGTCTGAAAAGAAGGAGAACAATTCATCTCTCAGCCCCAAACTCATGTCTTTCCGACAGTTAGATAGAATGCTTTGCACCTCACTAAGTGATTGTCGAGTGGAGTCACTGACATCTGAGACTACAAAGACTAAAATATTCATGCATATTAAAAATACAGAATGTAAGAAATAGTGCTCTCAACTCACATTCACTGCTAGGAGTTAAGGCAAATATATTAATCATATCTTTGATATCCCTCTGTACCTTCATTCACTTGCCCAAAACCAAAGATAAGACATGAAGCTTTAGAGCAAGTTTTCATCTTTGTTTTGAATGCCGATCATGTTGGAAAAAATCGGCAGAAAATCTCCATTTAAATGGAGAATTTCTAGTATTCATCCAAGTCTCTTCAAAAATGATCTTTTAAAAGAAGGAGAAAATAATTGAGTTTGTGTTCTTTAGTGTTTTAAAGTAATTATTACAATCATTTTTCTCTCTTAGTTTTGGCAAATTAGAAAATTTCACACAACATAATGATTAGATGTGTCCATTTAGCATTGGCATATCCACTCCTCAAAAAAAGTCATATATAAAGGAATTGTATCAATCTGAATAAGGCTTTTTTCAAAAAATAGCTATTGCACAGAGGAAAAGCCATTCTTTCTGTTCTATTCTGTTCTGTTTTCTTATTTCTGTGCACCTTTATTTTTGGAAATAAATAACCAATATTTGTTTCACATCTTTTTCTACTTTTAAACAGGCAGTGGAGCAAGTCAGGCAAGGTACAGTACAAACTGTACCACAGCTATAATTTCTGCTAACTATTGTTCTACTGCCCCAATAGAAATCTTCTTTTGTGAATATTCCTCTAAAGTGATAATACTTTCGGTTCTGGCAGCTCTTGTAGTGCTTTTGAAATGCTTTACAATTTAGCATGCTTGTGGGAAGCTTCTGTGCTTCTGTGTGAAGGAGCTGGAGTAAAGTGGGAGAGAAGGAAAGACATTTTTCTGTCCTCACTTTGGAATATATGTTTTTAGCTTAATGAGAGAACAAACAAAGCCTGTGATCCACGAAGACAAAGAGCATTCATCTGAAGTGGTATTTCAAATATAAAGAAAATATAAATCAATTTTTTGTTTATTTCAGAAAGTTATATTTCTTTGCCATATCTGTGATTGAATAGAGAGGCAAATAATTACTTTTTGATTTGTAGGATCAGCAATATTGCGTTTTATAAAACTGTTACTTTTTCATGTCTGTTTTGTGAATCCAGTTACCTGCTGTGTTTGTGCAAATGTTAGGTTTCAGAAGGAATTAAATGTGAGTGGCTTAGATATACCAAAGGAATGCATGAATTAATCTGTATTGAATATTTCTCTTATATTTCAAGTGTCCAGTCGGTTGTTTTTTCAAATTTTTCACCTTTTAACCATAGATAATAGGGTATCATTTTTGTCGTAGTACATGCAGTTTAAACAGTTCTAAAGGGGAAACAGAGGAAGATAAACTTACTTAGTTTGGAAAAGTGTATTTTTCTGTTTGTGCTGGTTTTGTCTGGGATAATTATCTTCTTTGTAGCTAGTGTGGGACTATGTTTTGGATTTGGGCAATGTTGATACTTCAGGGATGTTTTAGTTATTGCTGAGCACCTTTCCTGGTCCTCACCCAACCCACCAGCGAGGAGACTGGGGGTGCACGAGGAGCTGGGAGAGGACACAGCTGGGACAGCGGGTCCCAACTGACCAAAGGGAGTGTCCATACCATATGGCATATCCTGCATTGGTCAGTTGGTGGTGAACAATTGTCTTTCATTTATATCATGTGTCTGTCTTCTATTTATCTCTCTTTTTTAAGTTTTTTCTGATATTTCCCTTTTCATTTGATTTTATTATTCTCATCATCATCATCATCATTTACTGTCATCACCATCTACTATTACTGTTATAATTCTTTCAGCTGTTATACTGTTCTTATTTCAAGACATGAGTTTTCTCCTTTAGATAGATTCTCTCCCCCATCCCACTGAGGGGAGCAGTGAGTGGGTGGCTGTGTGGGGCTTAGTTGCCAGCTGGGTTTACACCATGGCACAGTTACACACATAAAACTGGCTCCCAGCAAATTTAAGGAGACATTAATTTTTATTTGTTCTGTACAGAACTGAAAGATGCTGAGCTTGAGAACGTGATAAATTCCTTGGTGCCCTTTCCTTTCTTTGATGAGTCCTTGAAAATTGGTACCTAGATTTAGTGTTGTTGACATCGAGTTAGACTAATATTTCAAAAACAAAACAAAACAAATAAAACCCTTATGCAAGTAATTTGCTCTAAGACCAAGAGAACATTTATATTCAACTGAAATCTCGATGACTAAATAGAAAACATTCTGTTTTAGTTAGAAAACTAGGAAAACACATTAATTACTCAGTGGAGTAAAAAAAGCCCCAAAAATCAATACATATAAATAAATATCAAACCAAATAACACTCTATAAAGAAAAGGAGCCATGCCACAATTATACCCTGACACAATTTTTTTAAAACGTGATCAATTAGCTCCACATTTTTGAATAGAACTTTGTGGTAAGTATAGAAATCTAGAAATGTCTCTTAGTCAACTTTATTCCAAATGCAAGAGGAAACAATACTGTTTTCACTTGGAACATCATCTTTGTGCTTCACGCCACATTTTTTTTCTCTACCAAGTGTCCTTGAAATTTTCTTGTTCTTGTTTTATTTTTCAAGGAGTCATAGATAAACAATTATCACAATTAGTGTTGGGGACTTTTTAAAAATCGTTTGCTGTTGTTTTGCATTGAATTTCTGTGCCATAAAGTAGGAATATTTTCAAAATATTCAGCAATTTCTGATATTTTGTGACTAGCAGATGAGCTCTGAGAGATGAACGGAAATAGTAACAATTATGAGATTGGTAAAACTATATAAATGGGACTTTTAAAAAGGAGATTCTACTGTTGCCACTTGACATTGCTAAGACAATTTAAAAATACTATTTTTCAGCTTCTGATATTTAAGGACCATAAAAATACTTATTTTAGTATACATGACTTTTACCTGATAATTCTCTAGTGCTCTTTGCTATATATCAAATTGACTTTCCCAAAGAAGTTTTAATTGTAGCTTGAAAAGTTTCTGTTGGAAAGTTAAATCAGTACTTAAGAAATAAAAGAAAATTACTACTAGAAAGTTAATATATCTGTGCAGTAATTACCTAAATTTCTAGTTGTGCTTCTAAGATGTTTTCACTGGTAATTATAGTCTCTCAGCCAGTTACATTGTGAGCTGTGCTGTCTCTGGTGGAAATGGGCTGAAATTCTAGAGCCTGAGTGTGATGTAAACCTTTAGTTTAGTGTTATCTGTAAAAGTGATTATCTTTCCATCATCTGACTTAGTGTTATAGAAAATATTTGGACTGTGAAAGTAATTAAAAAGAAACAAAAACCCAAGAGGTAATATTATTTCCACTGCTGACATAGTAACTGCACTGTAAGTCTGCTAAGTGAGACTCAAATAGCAATGACAGCACATTCTGTAATAGCCATCCTGAGAGATGCAGTTCCTTTGTGATTCATGCTCTGTCAATGCAGACATGTCATGCATTTCTGCCTTATAAATCCACTCCAAAACCACTTGTCTTGACTGGCAAACTGATTCGTTTCAGATTTTAAGATGTAAGTTTGTAACTGTTGGTAAGTGTAATTAAGAAAAACCTTAAATATTCCTTAGCTAGAACATTGCCTTGAATGCCTCAGCAAATTGATAAGGTTATTTCCATTCCTTGTTTTGCAGTTGTTTAAACTACTCAAGTTAGTTAGGTGTTTTGTTGTTGCTCTTTCTTTGTCTGTATGAGCAGTACAAGAAAGTGGGGCTTTTTTTTCATTTTGTAAGTGGTCTTTAAGTTCTTTTTTATCATTCTTAAATATCCTAAAGTTATTGGTAGAGTTCAAAATTTCTGGTTTTTATGGGTTTAGAGTTCTTAAATTTCTATTTTTCATGTAAACAAGAATTATGGCACAGGATGAGTAGAACATCCCATATGATACTTGAGATATTATGTAAAATGCTGCAAGGTGAGGTTTATAACTACAAAATAGTGTCTCTTTCCCCAAAACATGTATACTAGTCAACATGAGGTGATGTCATGGTGACTATGGATCCATTACACCATTTTCCTCATTCTTAATTTTAAGTTGGAGCAAAAAAAGCTGGAGGAGGGACCAGATCCTTAAAGATATTTAAAAATGTGTTCTCTTCTTTAGTCACCTGCCTCCTGGATTGAACTCCCATCCTGAAATTCCTACTCAAACTACGACCAGTGTCAGAAAATGAATAAGGCCAGATGAAGAGTCCAGTTAACCTCCTAACCAGTGCCTCATTTGCTTTAAATAGTCACAGACATTTGGCTGTGAAAATTACTGTAATTCAATTAAAATAATCAGCACGGGTGTTTACATTTATTTCTAGATAGGACTCGTTACTTCATTTTGCATTAATGAAAACAGTTGTATGATTAATGTTGCTGTGTGTCATTTTGTCATACTGCTGTACTCCACAGAAATAGGACTGACCCTGCATAATACACTGGTTTTTGTTCTTTTCCATGTTTTGTTTCCCCCCATGTTTCTGACAACTTCACGTGACTTGGAAGAGCCCTTTTTCTCTTTATAGTTGCACCCTCCATAATTCAGTACTTGCATTTGTGGATGATAGGGTTGGAAGGAAGGTATCATTGAATCATCAGTTCCAGTGGCTTTGGAGTTATTTATGACCTTCTACAGAATACTCATTAGACTGCCCCTCTGCCTCTCTCTGGGTCTTTTTTGAGCACGTTCCAAGATGGTGACCTGGTTGCCTTTCTTTCAGCAAAACAACCCAATTAGCCTCACTAAATGTGCTTGCATTTATTTAGGCTTGTTTTTCTTTTCGTTCTTCAAGGGCCATTTCTTCATGTGCTGACAGTAACTACTTTTCATTGTTTTCATTAGCTCTCCTTATGTACTTATAAAAAATTGCTATACTCGTTCAACAGTATTTTTTTTTCTAGTGTATATTAACTCGTTCTAATTTTGATCATGCTTATTACTCTTGCATTACAGGATAACTCTTTACTGTTCTGCATTCTTGCTATCACACTAATGCAACTGTACAGATTAACAGCATATTTACAGTAGTCTGTGTTTATCAATACATCAGAAAGTTAATTGCCCCACTAAAACTGCCAGTACAGCCTCTCCATGTACAATCTCTAGCATATAGTGCTAGTTTTGTAACTCTGTTCACTTTGAGTATATTATATTATATTATATTATATTATATTATATTATATTATATATTTCTCATATTTTTTCCTGCAGTACTATTCCCATGTCAGTATTTTCTGTGATTCATATCTGGTCCCATAGAGTTTTTCCTCTCCAAGTGTATCTCAATAAAGTCTCACTCAAATGATTGTAGCATTTATCCAGTAATATTATATCTTTGGTCAATATGTTAACCACTTTAAAGTGTTGTTTTCCTAATTCTTTAAAAAATTTTGATTTCACCTTACCCTTGCTTACTCCACCTTCTTCGTATTCGACAGAGCACTGGTTAAGACATTATCTTGCTTTTTATCTTCTCTATAATAATCCTGTGCATTTTTCTTTTGTGCAGATGTTCTTTTGTACTATTTTTCAGATTCAGGGATTGCTGCTCCCTCTGGTTGTGTGACATGTGATCATATATATATGGCTATACATGTTACCAGAAATGCAGCGATTGTTGATTTCTGTGGCTACAGTTTTGGTTATACAAGCATGTCCTAGGGTCTTACTAAGATGTAGAGTACTGAGTATGGATTTGCAAAATGTTTTATCTCTATAATGACTTCGTAAACCTTCCTATTAATAGAAACTGTTACTGGAGAGGGGAAAGGAAGGAATGCAGCTGCTGGCATCCTGAAGTAGCCAGTCTAATTAGGGTGAGGGTGTCTGCAGTACAGCACATGCAGAGCTGTTCCAAGCCGCAGTGATTTTGTGGGCTGAACATTTAAATAAGATCTCCTGCTTTCATTCTGCTTTGACACTTGACATTGAATCAGCTTTGCTTTCTATGTGCTCTCCTCTTCAGCTGCACTGTGCATTGGAGCTGGGTTAGATGTCTGGCAGTGTTGCCACCTGTTTCATGTTACTCTTATTTGTTCTCCAGCAACTCTTCAGTACAGTGTAAGAGAGCTCTTGAGTCCGTTTAAGAATATAATTTGGGCTCTCTTGCTAGTAATCAGTGACATATTTCAATTGTAAATACAGTGCAAACAGAGTTGTTTATCTTTCTTAAAGAGGAAATGGAAGTCCATTAATATAATCATAAGGCTATTTAATGTCTGCAGCTGTAGTGTCATCACTGGACATGGCAGTGTCTGAATAATGGTGTAAGATTATGCCAGTAACAGATTCATTGTATTGTGAAACACTTTGGGAAGAACACCCAATTTCTGTATTTTTGTTTTATTAGTTACTTTTTCTTGGATCATTAATTGATGGTTATTATATTGCAACAAGAACTTGAGGAAGAAAAGGTTAACTGCTGAAAAGCTTCAGAATATTTAGTTTATTTTCTGAATGAAAATAAAGCATTATGTTATTGTAGTGCATTATCAATGTATAATTGATCTCTAACTGACCATTTTATTAATTTTTTTTCTCTTTTAAAATTTGGCAAGGTAAAAGCTCTCCCTGGATAGTTATATTATAGAGTCACCGTAGAATGGTTTGAGTTGGAAGCGACCTTTCATCTAGTTCCAAACCTCTGCCATGGTCAGGGTGCCACCCATTAGATCTGATTGCCTGGGGCCCCATCCAACCTGGCCTGATCTGTTCCAGGGATGGGGCATCCACTGCTTCTCTGGAACTTGTTTCACTGTCCCACCACTATCTGAGTGAAAAAATTCTTCCTAATATCTAATCTAAATCTCCCTTCTTTTAGTTTAAAACTATTCACCCTCATCCTATCACATATGGTGTGTCACGCACTGTACAACACAGAAGTGAATGTAAAAGTAGGTCTCTCTCTGTAGTTTGCTAGGTGTAAAGAGAGAGATGCAAAATCCCCATATTTGTGTTTCTTATTGAGTTTATGTCAAGGATTCAATTATTCCTGTTATTTCCAATAGAATAATATATGAAGAAGTATTTAGTCTTAAAAAAGTAATGAATTATATTACTACTTAATTTAATGTGACATAGATTACAGTAGGCCAATAAATCATATGCATCCTTAGATGGGCTTTGAAACATTTTATGGCCAAGATCAGGATGTAAATTGAAAAACTGACATACCATTTTAGAATAATGATACAGCTGCAGCAGGGAGAGAGATGGCCAAGGATAAAGAGGCAGACTCATTTTCTGAGGTAATTGCACCTGTGCCTTCTCTCATGATTTTTGACATTGCAAGAGTGAGGCCTTAGAAAGTGACTCCTGTTTATTGCTAGTGTTCTTGACTGGGGCAGGGAATGTGCAAACCTGGAGTCACATGTCTTACGAAGTAACTTTTACTATAAAAAATATTTTTATTAATAAATTATGGATTTGTAGTTTACCAAGAAGCTGTAGGCAGTAAATAAAAAATACTTTAGGTCTAATTATCAAACTCTTTTTTGCTAATTGCTTTTGTGCCTTTGACTGATCAAGTGGTTTCCTTCTCACACAGTTGTTAGCTCATTTTCTTTCTCTTTCCTCTACCCCTTTTGAGGTTAAAGTTCTTGTATGACATTACAGCCTATCTTTAGAATCCGATATTTTGATCAAAAATCAAACTTTTTGCTTTTTTTTTTGCTACAAAGAAACTCCTAGCTTGTATTTTTTCATTTTTGAAGAAGAGCCTTTCCTGTCTCTAATTCTGTAACTGTGAATCGGTTAAATGAGTATTAAATAAGAACATTTATTCAGGCCTTTTATCTTTCTTCCAGTCCTAAGAAAACTTGAATCATTGAGTATGTCACCAAACATGATATATGAGATTATTATGGAGCTATGAGCCATTTTAACAGTACCAATATTGTAGGAGATACTAATGATAATCATTATGTTTAACAAGATGTCCATGTAAAGGTAATGTGTGTACAATTTTATTTGCCTTGGAGAACAGTTTAAATGCAGATGAGCAACACAATCTACTCACATTTGAAATATGTAAGTGGGGTTGCACTATATTCAGACTTAGGAGAAGGTATCAATATGGCATGACTGTTACTATCTAATTTAGCAGGCTAAATTACCTCACTCATCTCCCTAGGATCTCGTCAAAATGTATGAGAGAACATGGCTTCTCCAGAGAGCAGTTCTTTAGCAAAAGCCTAATTCAAGGTGCTGAATTGTCCTCTGGAGAAGTTTATTGCTCTCCTTTGAATAAGCCAGGAGCTTGGTTAATAACTACTAATTATTTATCATCATGCCAAGGTAAGTATCAAAACAAGAAATCAGAATGTGTATGAAAAGTTGACCTAGTTATGCCAGTTTGGGAGAGTCTGTAATTTTACATGAAATGGCTCATTTTGATCTCTTATTTCTGTAACTCTAGACTTCTTGTTGAGGAGCAGGAAAACAAATACTTACAATTATTTTTACCAGAGTATAAGGTATGAAAAGAGGCCTCACATCAGGAAATCACAAGAGAACTTCACATAGGTGTTAGACTAAACGCATGGAGGAAGACCAGAAGTAGATTGAAAGAGGCTGTTTAAAAGAACTCATCAGTCTACAAATTCCTGGGTGTTGCCAAGGTGTATGTTACAAAGCCTGAGAGGCATGCCATCCCCTCCCTGAACTGTCTTTCAAAGGCAGTCTCTGCAGGAGATGCAGAGGCAGCAGCACAGTCATAAATATTACCTTCCTGAAGATAAGTGTTTTTCCTGAGACCCCATAAATAGCAACTGCCAAGCTGCAGCCAGAGAACTCTCTGGAATTCCACAGCTGTTGCCTTATAACTAGCAGAAGCTGTAGTGTTGGTGTGGGGATTTTGTGGATGTGCCTTGAAATTGCATGATGGTTGCAATTAATTGAAACGAAATGCTTTCACAAAGTCTTTAAATGGATGTAATAATTACAGGTCATTTTCTGCTTGGTAGGTGATTGTTTGCTGAACATATGCAAGTTCATATACATACAGCACATACGTACAGAAGTGAATGAGCTCATCAGACAAACCTCTGAGGTGAGCTCAGTTTCCAGGCTTTTAAGCATTACTGAGCTTCCAAAAGCCAGAACAAGTGTCTTGAGATTGAGCCAGTTTATAGTCTTGTAGGACCTCCTAAATTGAATTTGATTGAATTTGAGCTAGCTCAACCTTCTGCTTAGACTGTTTCCTAAATTGGAGTAATGGCGTTAGAACTGTGAAGAGATTTATTATCCCTTCAGTTCTTCCATCTAATTAATTCTGGCCTAATTGTGTCCACCACACTCAAAAAGATAAAACAAAAAAAAAAAGGAAAAAAAGGAAAAAGTGAAATAATACAATACTAGAGAGTCTACCTTTTTTATTTTGTGGTTTCTTTGGAGTTTTTATCAGTGGGTGAGAAGGGGGTTAGCTTTATGACACCATTTAAAATATCAGCTAGGTTTTCCTGACTGTTGTGGGTATCACTGTATTGCAGTCAGAATGTGTGACTATCAGATTAGTTAGGCTCACCTGTTCTGCCTTGAATTGAGCTGGCCTGAATCACTGGTGATGTTATGACTTTACAGATTTGTACATGAATTACACTGTCTTTATTAGACCTTGTATATTAATTTAGTATAGTATAGTATATTAATTTAGTATATAGTATTTAGTATAATATAGTATGTATTCACTGCTATTGCTCTTTACATTTCTATGATACCACTCGTGTATCAGTGAAGCAATTAGATAAAACCTCCACTGATGAATTACTGGTATGTTGATTTGATCCAGAGATTTCTGACAGATATTTAATGTGTATGTCCTGTCCAGTCTCTGGAAAATGAGAAGCTTCTTGAGTATTTGTTTAGGTTTTTGTAACACAAGAAAGCAGAGATACTGAAGCTTACTGAGCTACTTTCAGACAGCACAAGATAATTGCATACAGCTGCAAGTTAGCAGCTAACCCAGTATTCCACCTGGGTATATATATCACTCTGCTTGTAGCACAGATAATTAAATAAAGCAGAAAAGATTAAATAAAATCTCCCTCTTTTATATCTCTAGTTTAATATGAGTTCTTAGTGTCCTGTTAAGCAAATGCACTTAAAATTGAAATATTGAGAGCAATGAAACAAAAAATTGTCTAATAATGATATAATTAGTGCCACCCTACATTGTTTTACGAGAAGATACTCTTCTTGATGCAGATGAATCATTTTGACATTATTGTTTTGGCATGTTTTGCCTCAAATAGACAGCTATGTTTTGTAATACAGAAAGTTTTATTTTCTTAATAAATCAAATACCACAACTTTCCTGTTTTCTCAATGTTACAATTTGAGTTAATGAGCTCCAGTTCCTTATCACAATGCTTTAATTTACAGTTCTAACATGACCAATGCCAGTAAAATGTTCTAGTATATTATCTAGCAGTAAGTAAAACCTGTCAAAAAATCGATGAAAAGAACAGTGCTTAACAAAAGACATATGCCTCATAAATAATATGTCATGACAACTGGCAGCCCTAGTAACATATTTGAAGGAAAATGCTGAAAAAAGTAACCAACCATAAGGAGCTAATCGGTTATTTTTGCTAGAAATCTGTCATAGACTTTTCCTGTCACAATATTATTGCATTTGTGATAAAGCAAAAGGATTTATACTGTGATTTTTCTAGCATACTATAGAAATTTCAATTAGCAAATATTGTCTCACATTTATTTTCATAAAGAGCAAGTCTGTCATCTTATCACTAATTCCTTTCTATGTCAGTATTCCAGTGATACTAGTTGTCTGTCTTAACCTCAGATCTGGCTGGTTGTTTTCCAAAAATATGTGATGCACTAGTGCAAAAGGTACATTTAACTACTTATGAATCATTTGTTCGAATCATAAAACAGCATTTTGGAAGAAACACATTGTGATAGTTTGAAAATGACAAGTTAATGAATATGAAAGAAATAGGTGTGTTTCACTTGAACTGACAAGGTAAATAACTTCAGAATGTCTTGATGTGGGGGTTTTTTGTGGGTTTTGTTTGTTTCTTTTTTGAGTATGCTGGAAATATTTCTGGTGAATGGGGGTATTTGCTTTAATGCAGCATTTGATGATGAAGTGTAAAACAACAGTAGTAGCTTGGAAGAGCCACACCAGCACCACACCCCTGACAAAAACCACCCAAACCCCCATGATTCTATTTCCCCAAAGCAGAATATAAAGGTGTCCTGAAACACTAGATCGAAAAGTAAGCTTTTAGGGAGATTTCACAGCAGGAGTTAATTGGCCACTGGAATGAAGCCCAATTTGATGTCATAGAAATCTTAGAATATGAAGGCCAAATAATTTTTATACAGAAGATAGTGAAGACCTAATATAGGGGATAGGGTATAATGCAGTAGAAAATGGTAGAAAAGTAGTAATAAAATTGAATGGCAAAGGGAGTCAATTTTGAAACTGTCATCTTGAACTGATCCATAACTCGAAATTTAGTTAAAAAGGCCAGGAAGATGGAGAGAAAGCAGGAAGAGACATGGTTCAGCATTAGCAGTTGCAGGAAGGGGAATGGATTATGGCACTGGTGATGGCAAAGAATTTTTGTGCTTTATTCTTAATTTCAGGGTTTTTTTGTCAGCTTTGCATTTAGCTGATAAATTTAAATGCAAGTCTTCCATGTGTTCTCTGATGCAAAGAAAGTGGAAAGAAGGCTGTAACATAAATACACAAGAGTTCCTGAGTACTTAATGGGCTGGCTTATTAGAAGTTCAGTACTTCTCAAATTTATCTGCATTTACTTTGTGGGTGGCAGAACAGCTATTATTAAGTATTGTCTTCCAGTATTAATGTTTAGAAAAAAAAAATCATGACATTTAAATTAAATCTGAGTCTTCGCTAATCTTAATACATTCATAGTTTTCCTTTGTTTCATTTGTGATTTTGCTGTACAAAGAATTCAGTGCTCCTATTACTGCTGGTGAATTGAAAGTGTGTTATTATCACATCAGCCTTAGAGAGGATGGAATGTGAAATAATGGTAGGAGTACAACATCACAGCCCTCCTGATGTGTGAGGTGCAGAAGTTGTGCTGTTTGCTAATTTTGTACCTTTTCTTCTGTGAACAGAGATACTGAGTAAGACCAGGAATGATAAATGGCATAGACTACCTGTGTCATGCTTTGAGGTGAGCAGTGAGTCATAATTCAAACAGCAAAAGAGATATCTTCTTAAAGAAGAAATTATCCTTTAATGATAAGGAACATTATTTCTGTTATTTCAGAGGAGAGCCAAATGACCCACAAGCTTCAAAGGTTATTCTGGATGCTTTTCAAATGTATATGCTTCAGAAATGCTGTCTGATGCTTTTGGTGAATAGCGTGGTTCTGGATATGATTTCAGTGCTTCTGTATATTTACTTCGGAAGTATGGTGAGGAAAAATAATAAATTGAGAGAAAAGAGTAGTCTGGGTCATGTGAATAATATAAAAAGGATCGTCTCATCAATCAAGGAGTCTGGTCTACTGTGTCATTTGGGAAAAAACTGCAAGTAGACAGATATTTGGAAAGTTTTAGTGTACTTCTCCACTGATGAGAAAATACAAAATATGTGTAAGTTTTTGGATCTCCACTGATGAGAAAATACATGATGAATGGAAAAATAATTCCAGTAAAGTATCACCAAGTGTTGCCTTGTGGCATTATTAGATCTAAGGATGGCTCTCGCACTGTTTAGGATTTTCTGCTAAAATTCTGTTAAATTTCTGCATAAATTTCTTTTATGGTCAGAATGCAGACATTTGTCCTACTCAAAACACGACTGTCTGTAGATCAGATGGGAATGTTCATTGTCTCTTTTGGGGTGGGACTGAGATTAATTGTCTTCATTTTGATTTGTGCTAGGCCTGCATGTGTCTAATGTCACATCCCAGGAGTGCTTATTGGCACCTTCCACTAATATGAATGCAAGAAGCCTTGCACAATTCTCTGTGCCAGTATTGGAAATCTAAATTAAAATATGCTCTCAGCAAGCAGTGCTGCACAGGCCAATATGGGGAAGAATATCTGTTTGCAATTTGGGCAGCATGAATGGTAGCCAAAGAAACCAGCTGTAGAAAACAAAAGAAAATATAAGTACTTATTAAAAAATACAAAAATCATATTTAGAAGCCTCAAAACACAGAGTGGGACCAAAGAAAGAGATGTATGATGTATCACTTTTATTTCTAATTTGCAGTCTGTTGTTATGATATAATCTGTGGTTCTCTTCGGGGAACAGCAAACAGCATCTGGTAGCTCTTTGGATTCCCTCCAAACTGCTTTGAAATAGATGTGAATACAGTAAAGTAGTGTGAAGGATAGGCTATTCACTTCTTTATATTCTGGTAAAGTTTATTGTTACAAATTCTGAGTTTAAAACTTAAGTAAGCTTCTTATTTCAGGTGCTATAAGACTGTTTTGCAGTGTGAATGCGTTCGCAGCCGTCCTGGAAGATTTCCATAAATTGGATAACATGGAACTGTGTAGGCTGACTGAGCTTCCCAGTCAGTCTTGAGCACTGTGCTGGAGTGCCTGAACCGCTTTGCGGCTGTGCCTGCTTTAGGCTCGCTGTCTCTTTGATGTGCCACGTCCTGCCACGGCATCACAGCCAGGGAAGTGTCTGGGCACGAGGCAGCATCACTGGGAAAGCCCACGGCAGCTGGCTGACTTCTGCAGCTAGGGCAGCCCTTAGAGCCGATAGCTCAAACTCTGCTGAAGGAAAATACAGTCACCTTTTGCAGGTCAGTGTGAGGTGACTCTGTCAGTCCTTTACACTGATGCAAATGGCTTTGCTGCTGAGAATAACTGGAAACTCTTTGGCTGTGTTTGCAGAGCACCAAATGCAAGCTGATCGATGCCATGTTTTAGTTTTGGCCTTTATGGGTGGCCATGGGGGGCTAAGCTTACATCAACAGTGTTGAGGGCACACCCAGTGCCTAGTTTACTGTACTCCAGTGGGTTCACTCTCCAGTGGAGTAGCTCTAGACTGGTCCCGTGGACTAGCTGTGAGCTAGTGGGAGACCCAGAAAAGCTCAGTTCTATGAGCTCTGGGCAGTTAGTTCTTATTTATCCCCAAAAGCTGTATAGCTTTAGCCTAGAAGCCCAAGCAGAGGAAGACTATTTTGTAGGTATACACGTATAGCACATTCTCCTTCCTTGCCTCCCTTGGTGTTTTAATAAAATATAGTCACTTCCTTTGGAAAATTGTATTACAATTTAATTAACCTAAGTGTTATGAAATGCCTTTTAGTGTCCTGTCCAATTTCTTTAAATTGTGTCATTATTTTAATTATTTCTTACAATAATTTCATACAAGTACTCTGCTTTCCGTAAAATGACAGTGCTTAAATCTACATAAAAGATTTATCTTCTGCGCCATATGTGATTATTTTCCATTTATAGTTACTTACTTTAAAAATATGAATAATGAATAAGTGGTAAACAATTATATAAGTAATGTAATTATATATCAAATAAAGACAATTTTTTTTTTGCTTTAATAGTTTATTAATAGTTGTTTCACACAGCAGTCCTAATTGCCATTTATTTGTCAGTGTGATGATCTCCAAAGACACTGGTGCCTGTTCAGTGACGTGATGTAAATGCCCAATGTTGGGAGTAAGGTTGTTAGGCTGAAATCTCTACACCTTGTGATTTGTTTTTACATTCATAAGTTCTAGCCTGTGTGCTTAAAATGTGTACCATACAATGCAAATCAAAGAGTCACATAAAATCCATTATAAGAAGGATGAATAGGATTTTTCAAGCCTTTTAGTGATATCTCTGTTCTCCAAAAGTCACATGAATCATGAACAGGAATAGAGAAACAGTTAAGCTGTTTACTGCCACGTCTTGTGAAAATGCTTACGGCAGTGAGAATGTTACATATATTCCCATAGTGAAGAAATGCAAAGTGGTTATTTAATTATATAAAATGTTACAGAAGTGAAATAGTGAAAGACATCAAGAAAGAGCTTATTCTTAATGCTTTCAACAGTTATCTGCCTCACAAGTTTATAAAGAACTTTCCCATCCCCAGATTTATTTGATTACTTTTTGCTAAAGAGTTGCAGTTCCAAGCATGGCATCCAAACTAAAGATTTCCTGAAGTTACTCTTTATTGTCATCTGAGAAATAGTAGAATAATTTACTAGTTAGACTACGCTCTTTTAATTTCCCATCAGCTTAAGATGTTCTTAAACTAGGAAATGTTATAGATGAGTGCTATTTGTTGTCTCTTATTAGGGAAGCAGAGTGACTCAGAATGCCAGCTCGTGAATACTACCGTGCTCTTGTAGGGACAAGACATTGATAGTTACATTTTTACTCCTAAAACCCACCCATATCGGGCTGAAAAGTAGAGTACTTCACTTTAATGCAGTGTGAGGCTATTTGTTCATAAAAATCTATGAAAAATAGAATGGAGATCATTAAAAAGGGAATTTTATTACAACTTTGCATGCAGAGCATTAGCAGTAAGCAGTGGAAGCTGCTGGACCAATACCTTTGAAGTTTGCCCAGTCACCCAAGCAAACATTGTCCTGAACTCTGTCAGAACATTTTGCATGGGAGCTTCTGTAGGGCTCTTTTTCTTCTTTGAAGTTTGGTTTATTGAGGGTTGGGTTTCTTGTTTTTTGTTTTCTACATAAAAAGCATGCATGAATGTGTTATTGCCTTGTGTATTATATAACCCTGGGCTGAAATAAGAGGTAGTAAATCTTACCTGTGACAAAAAAAAGCAATTGTTTATGCTTTTTAAAATTGTTTTTATGTTCATTGTACGCAAGCAGTGTAAGACGTGATAGACTTAGTGAATTATTCTCTTCCTTTATTTCAAGCACTGTGAATTTCTGAATGATGTGGCAGGAATATTTATGCCTCTTAGTGCTCTTCACCAGACTTTTAAGTTGTGGATTTTTGTTGCCCTTGTAGCCAGCTGTGTGCTGGGCTGTGCCCAAAGCAGTGTGATCAACGAGTCGAAGGAGGGGATTCTGCCCCTCTGCTCTGCTCTTGTGAGACCCCACCTGCAGTGTCCAGTTCTGAGGTCCCCAATATAAGAACACTGAGCTGTTGGACCAAGTGCAGAGGAAGGCCGCAAAGTAAGACAGGCTGAGAGAGTTGGGGCTGCTCAGCCTGGAGAAGAGGAGGTTGAGTGGAGACCTCACAGACCTCCTCAGCTTCTGAAGGAAGCCAGAGAGGAACTCTTTGTCGGGAACTGTAGTGATAGGACAAGGAGCAATGGGTACAGATTGAAAGAGGAAAACTTTAGGTTGTATATTAGGAAAAAATTCTTTACTGTGAGAGTGAGTAAGGCACTGGAACAGATTGCCCAGGGAGGTTGTGGATGCCCCAGCCCAGGCAGTGTTCAAGGGTAGGTTGGATAAGGCTTTGAGCGACTGGGTCTAGTGGGAGGTGTCCCTGCCCATGGCAGGGGGGTTGGGACTAGATGATCTTTAAGGTGTATTCCAATCCCTTAACATTGTATGATTCTGTGATTCTCTAAGAATTAAAGGCAACATTTTTATTCAGGCTAGCTGAAGGAACTGAGATAATTTAAGCAGATTAGTTGATGACATTATTATTAAACTCTTCAAATTCATTATTACAAGTATTGTTTGTCTGTAAATCTTAAAGTGTTTAAGAGACAAATTTGCAAAAGGGATGCTGGTGCCTAAATGTCCCTGCAGGCACCTAAATCAAGCATTTAAATGTCAATGTATTCATACCTCACCTGTCAAGTACTGAGAAGAAAACTCCTTTGGATTTTTAGTTTCAAATTCCATAGCTGTATAAGATGATAATTTCTTGCTTCTCAGCATTTTCATGGCTTGCAAAATGTGACCCAAGAGTTGAGCTGCAAGGAACCTTTGCACCAATGGCCTTATTTATGAAAACAGTGAATACACAGCATGTATGCTCACCACTCTTCTTCCATGGTCATATGCAGATGATGTCCTAAAATGTGCTGATGAGCTTCCAGAAAAGATGGTGTAAAATGCTTTTGCTTAAAATGCTTTGCTGAAATATTTGAGAGACTGTAGTCACACTTCTTCTGTTTTTCCAAGGGTTTTACATTCAGGTTTCCATGTTAAACAATTAACTAGTCCTTTCAGAGACTTTCATGATGGAGCTATTCTATTTAGAATTAAGTACTTAAATGTCTTTTAAACCCGAGAGAAGAACTCTGTAACCTAGTGATTAAGGCAGCCCGTTGGGATGGGAAAACAGCCTTTCAGATTCCACAACAATGAACACTTCAGTATTCTAAATTAAGCATTCGTAATAGCAGGGTCTTGGACTCAGTCCTCCCTCCTCCCAAATGAATAACCTAATCATGGAGCTATGGCAATTCCTACGTGCTCACTGCGATCCAGGGGGAATCTTGGCATTTATCGTGGTGCAGGGGAGGTGTGCTAGGGGAGCATGAGCGCAGTCTGATATCCCAAGCCAGCTGTGTCAGTCTCCTGAGAGTGGAGATCAGGTGGGCATCCGAACAGACTCCTGTTTATCTGAAGGGGTTTTGGACCTGTGCTTTCTGTTATCTCATGCAGGCATCGTAACCAGCGAGCGACTGGGTAAAACAGCAACTCTGTCAAACGTGTTTGGAAAGAATCAGTGCTGCTTAGTTTTCAGAATGAAGCTCAGGACCCTGTTCCAGAAAATTTCAGTTACAAATAAGGGGAATATCTGCTGCTTTATGCCAGAAGTGAGCTGCTTGTGGAAGGGAAAGAGCTCAGCTTTCTTGACAGCCTTTTGTAGTGACTAGCTCTGTGCTGAGTATCCTGACTGTAGTAAACTACTTCCCTAGACACATGCTTTTATATATATATTTTTTTTTTAAATATATATCTATACACACATATATACAAGTGTGCATATATATACACTTGCATAAATTTGTAGCCTTGTTTAAAAACAGAGGTGTAATAGTGCATTCTGCAACAGTCTGTTTTAAAGAAAAAATATACATTATTTTTATATAAACTTTTAAGTTTTGAAATACCACATAAAAAAAAAAACCTGTATGTAATTTTTGCTATCATTAAAACCAGAAAATTAGTTAATTGAAATAATGATAGTTGAAAGTGATTTATATGGCATAAGTGTGTGCTGCTTTGTTTAAATAATTGAGTTCTTGTCCCAAATACTTTGAAATCTCTACTTGATTTTTAATATTTTTGACAGAAGGTTCCTTTTGTCATCTTTAACAATTAGTATTGTAATAGAGCAGTCTAGGGACTTCCGTGATTTAAGTCAAACAGTTTATACTCTAATACANTCTCTAAGAATTAAAGGCAACATTTTTATTCAGGCTAGCTGAAGGAACTGAGATAATTTAAGCAGATTAGTTGATGACATTATTATTAAACTCTTCAAATTCATTATTACAAGTATTGTTTGTCTGTAAATCTTAAAGTGTTTAAGAGACAAATTTGCAAAAGGGATGCTGGTGCCTAAATGTCCCTGCAGGCACCTAAATCAAGCATTTAAATGTCAATGTATTCATACCTCACCTGTCAAGTACTGAGAAGAAAACTCCTTTGGATTTTTAGTTTCAAATTCCATAGCTGTATAAGATGATAATTTCTTGCTTCTCAGCATTTTCATGGCTTGCAAAATGTGACCCAAGAGTTGAGCTGCAAGGAACCTTTGCACCAATGGCCTTATTTATGAAAACAGTGAATACACAGCATGTATGCTCACCACTCTTCTTCCATGGTCATATGCAGATGATGTCCTAAAATGTGCTGATGAGCTTCCAGAAAAGATGGTGTAAAATGCTTTTGCTTAAAATGCTTTGCTGAAATATTTGAGAGACTGTAGTCACACTTCTTCTGTTTTTCCAAGGGTTTTACATTCAGGTTTCCATGTTAAACAATTAACTAGTCCTTTCAGAGACTTTCATGATGGAGCTATTCTATTTAGAATTAAGTACTTAAATGTCTTTTAAACCCGAGAGAAGAACTCTGTAACCTAGTGATTAAGGCAGCCCGTTGGGATGGGAAAACAGCCTTTCAGATTCCACAACAATGAACACTTCAGTATTCTAAATTAAGCATTCGTAATAGCAGGGTCTTGGACTCAGTCCTCCCTCCTCCCAAATGAATAACCTAATCATGGAGCTATGGCAATTCCTACGTGCTCACTGCGATCCAGGGGGAATCTTGGCATTTATCGTGGTGCAGGGGAGGTGTGCTAGGGGAGCATGAGCGCAGTCTGATATCCCAAGCCAGCTGTGTCAGTCTCCTGAGAGTGGAGATCAGGTGGGCATCCGAACAGACTCCTGTTTATCTGAAGGGGTTTTGGACCTGTGCTTTCTGTTATCTCATGCAGGCATCGTAACCAGCGAGCGACTGGGTAAAACAGCAACTCTGTCAAACGTGTTTGGAAAGAATCAGTGCTGCTTAGTTTTCAGAATGAAGCTCAGGACCCTGTTCCAGAAAATTTCAGTTACAAATAAGGGGAATATCTGCTGCTTTATGCCAGAAGTGAGCTGCTTGTGGAAGGGAAAGAGCTCAGCTTTCTTGACAGCCTTTTGTAGTGACTAGCTCTGTGCTGAGTATCCTGACTGTAGTAAACTACTTCCCTAGACACATGCTTTTATATATATATTTTTTTTTTAAATATATATCTATACACACATATATACAAGTGTGCATATATATACACTTGCATAAATTTGTAGCCTTGTTTAAAAACAGAGGTGTAATAGTGCATTCTGCAACAGTCTGTTTTAAAGAAAAAATATACATTATTTTTATATAAACTTTTAAGTTTTGAAATACCACATAAAAAAAAAAACCTGTATGTAATTTTTGCTATCATTAAAACCAGAAAATTAGTTAATTGAAATAATGATAGTTGAAAGTGATTTATATGGCATAAGTGTGTGCTGCTTTGTTTAAATAATTGAGTTCTTGTCCCAAATACTTTGAAATCTCTACTTGATTTTTAATATTTTTGACAGAAGGTTCCTTTTGTCATCTTTAACAATTAGTATTGTAATAGAGCAGTCTAGGGACTTCCGTGATTTAAGTCAAACAGTTTATACTCTAATACATTGTAGAATTTTTCACTCAATTACTGTAGGTAGAACTGATTAAATGTCTGTTAGGTTTGTTCAGTTTTTCTCAATAGAATTTTTGATTTTAAGCTGCTTATGACAGTACTGAGCATGAGGCATAATGGTTGGAATTCCTAATGTAAAATATCTTACCAGGTTGAATATTTGGACACTTTTCAGGCAAAATGCATATTTCAGAAACCTCAAGTAGAGAAAACAGTATTTTGCTTATTTATACATACTATTTTATTTTAAATAGTCTTAGTGTCCTACTTTGAAGCAGGAAGGTGAATTACTCAGAGAAGGGGATTTTATCAAATCCATTCTTATTATCTGCTTCATAGACCCAAAGCTGGACAAGTTTTAAAACCTTCAGTAATAAGACTTTTTGCATTCCCAATGAAAATGTTTCAGTTCTTCCTAGGTAACTAGATTTACTTGTCACTTAGCGTTACTAACCTCTGCCATTCTGTGGAACATCAGAGCAGAATCCTATGGACTAGTGTGTTGGAAACATACAGTGTCTGCTGAGGCCAACTTAGAACTGAGTATGTGGCACACGAAGTCTGTGTCCTAAGTGACATGGGAAAAGGAAGGGAGAAAATTTGGTATAAAATCTGATGAGATTAGGAGATGTATATGGGGGAAAGAATCTAGGACTGGGTTTACAAAGGAAAGGCACCAGAACAGAGAGAAGGAAAGAGTGGGAATAGAATCTGTACAATCTGATCTGGTGGTGATCCCTGGGCTAGGTGAGGTATTTTGGAAACTAAACAGTGGAAGCAGAGTTTAGTTTGGAAATGAGGCAAATGAGTTCATGGAGTCTTGTTTTCACCTACATCGCTGGAGATTACATTTGAAAGGTATTGTGAATTAATTCCCTTTTCTCCCTTACAAGATCTGATTCAAAAAACAGTCATTAGGCACTGAAGATCATTTGCATTTCAGAAAATACGAAAACGTGTTTTAAGTTCAAGAATAATGTTGCCTCATAAGCAGGGCAACAGTAGACATGGAAAGGAATAGATGGAAGGGAAATTACTTTAACTTGATAAATTTATCATCAGTCCTGCCAGTCCTGCTTTTGTCTCTGGAGCAGTTAGGGACCATTAATATTGGGTATATATTCAAATGTGTGGATGATACCTTATTGACTGATGGCTTATTTGATTGCAGATGAGGCTGTAAATGTATTGGTATGAGGGAGGTAATGGCTACAAGGTGTAGTTCTTTCATCATGAATTCTAATTTCATAGAGGTAAAATGTCTATTTTCTTATTTGATTTTGGAGTAGAGATACACACTTGATTATTTGGAATGTTAATGCCATGGGAATCTCAAAGTAGTTTAATGTAGGAAATAACATCTGTCTGTGTTTATGATTTCCCAGAGGAGGCAACCATCTCTTTTCCTTGCCTAATTTCAGGGATAAGTTCTAGGAAAATTTCGTGTCTATCAATAATAATTATTCATTGTCTTTAAAAGTAGTGAGGGCTTTGATAACCCATTTCACACCTGATCTGCATATTTCAAATTTAGCAACGATAGCTCCTTAAGATTTCCTTGAAATGCAGGATTCAGAGGACGAATGAGTTCATCTTTCTTCTTCACTTGGGAATGCTCATTCCCATGACTTTTACCTGATAGAAGGTAAGCAATACCTTGATAAACCCATACTGCCATCACCTGGAAGATAAACTGCGCATTCCCTTGCACTGAAGAGGTGTGTGTGAATTGGGCCACTTCCCCTCTCATCACCTCCTCCACCCAGCTCAAGTTGTGAAGTTGTTTTTATTTGTTGTGTACCTGAAGCCATTCTCACTAAGGATTTTACATTTCAAATGGTACATATTGTACAAAAAGAAAGATACCTAATATATTTATATATATATATAAATGGCACTGGCCAGTGCCATTGTTTTTATTTGTTGTGTATCTGAAGCCATTCTCACTAAAGTTTTTACATTTCAAATGGTTCATATAGTACAAAAAGAAAGATACTTAATCTATTTTTCATTAAAATCTAGTTGTTAATGAGGAGCTTTTAACCATGATTAATAATTAGCACTACTGACTTGTTGCAATACCCTAAATAATGTTTCCTGCCAAACAATCACCTTTGAATGTTTAGTGTATAGTTTTGTTTCTTAGTTGGGAAAAGGTTGTATTTTTTTTCCATAGAAGTTTCTTTTACATAGATGAGGTAAGAATGGCTTCTTTTTATTATTTCTATCTATTTCCTGTAAGTCTTATGAAGATACTAATTTTGCACATGTAAAAAATTAGGCCAAAATTGGTGTCTTTTGCTTTGTAATGTAAGATCTACTGCAAATATAAATTATGCTAAACTGCTAATTTTCAGTTACTTCATCATGAGGAATTGTAATAATGCTTTATTTTGCAGTTAACCGGTTTAGACAGATTCTCTTTTTCTGCATTATTTTTGAACCCTGAAAACTAGAAACTTTTTATAAATTAGTTTTTTAAAATGAGATTTTTTTTTTTAAACATGAAGGAAGCATTTCACAGTTGGCACAATTAACTTGTTAACAAGTCATAGGGTATTTTTAAGAGATAAAATTAAAGAGATTCGTACAGTCCAAATCAATAAAGATGGGACAGTATATCAGTGGGCATTAACTCAGGTCCTAGAAGACGATTTAAGGAAAAATTATACTAAGGATGAGAAAAATTGAGTTTTTGAAAGAAAACTGCATGGATTATGTGTTTCCCAGGGAAACTGTGATACGCCCACCTCTGGAGATACTGAAAAGCAATGTGGACATGGTCCTGGGCACCCTAATCTTGGTGGCCCTCCTTGAGCAGGGGGTTGGGCCAGATGATCTCCAGAGGTCCCTTCCAGTATTAACCATTCTGTCAGTCTGCGATAGCCCTGTGGTAAGCCTGTGTTGTTTAGAGGCTGCATTTTTGACTGGATAAGGTCTTTGGAAGTGAAAAAAACAGGTGCAAAACCCCACCACATTTCGTTTTATTTATTTTTAATTATCCCGCTTGACCAATATTCATGGCTTTTATTTCCTTCTGCAAGAGTTCAGAGCACAGGTGAATCTAATTCCACATAAGGAATTAATCTCTCTACTCTGATTAGTCTTGATTTGCTCAGTGTCCTGCAAGTAAAACAAATACAGCTACATCCAAACCTTGGCATTATTTGGAAAAAGAATTACTTTACAATTTATTTATTTTGGGAACCTGTACAGCTCAAGAGAATTGTAATGGGACATAAAATCTATCCCCATGAAATAACCAGTGTAAGTAAGGTCACCGTGATTAGTGATCAGAGCGTTTTTGGCATCCCATTGGGTCACTGAATACTTTTGTGAAATGAGATTGGTCTCAGTCGAGTTCACAGAGTTTCAGTTTTGTTTTTTTTTACCTCAGGAAACATCAGCTTTTGCTGACAGTTTCCAGAGACAGATCAAGAACTTTTGCAGTCAGTCTGTTTGAGAGAAGTGTTGCAGGTGGAACACATAGGTATGTTTTGATGCTGCTCCATGCTGTATCTATATAAAGGTGTTTATTTCAGGGTCACTAAATTAGAAGTTTCTGGGCTTTGTTTGTTTTTAGAAATATTTTAGAAATAAAATTAGTATGTCACTAATTTTAAGCAAATATGTATAGTTTTTAATGATGCCTCATCTTACTTTTTTTCTATTATAACAAATCAATTCAATTTTAAACAATTTAGTAGCCACTATATTGTTAGCAGTGTTTAATTGCACACACAAAGCTGGTTGATATTCCGAGCTTCTCTGCTTTTTTTCTCCTGCTCTTTTAAAGGCTTTTGGAGATTTATTTTCTTTTAATCATTAAATCCTGTCAAAAATTTTGAGTTAGGAAACCCTTGAATTAGTAAAAATCAAAACTCTGCAGGGAAAAATTTCTAATTACAGGGTGTGAATGAGCATGATTTTCCTTAGAATTTTGAGATTTGTTTAAAAAAATAATCTTCCATATGTACTATGAGGCTGATGAAGTAATACATACCATGAAGGCTGGTGTGAGGCATAACCGTGGCAACTTACTGGATCAAATCTCCATGGCGTCTCCCACACCATCTAATAATTCATCAGCAGAGAAGGTACAAATTTAGTTTTTACTTTTCAGGTTCTCAAGTACCAGCTTGTACTGCTTTCCTGCTGCCAGCCAGTCTAGACAATAAAATGGTGACTTTTTTTACATTTATAGCAGTGAAAGACTGTAATTTACAAGATATGAATAGATAGTTTTTATTTTGGATTGGAACATAAGCATATGAAAAATGGTTGTTTTGAAACTAAATGCTCATGAAAAATTAAACTCATTTTGCATTTAGTTTGTTCATTTTGGGTAAGAAATTAAAAACCTAGGGGGTTTTGAGTTTGAAAAATGATGTTTAAAAGCTCANTATAACAAATCAATTCAATTTTAAACAATTTAGTAGCCACTATATTGTTAGCAGTGTTTAATTGCACACACAAAGCTGGTTGATATTCCGAGCTTCTCTGCTTTTTTTCTCCTGCTCTTTTAAAGGCTTTTGGAGATTTATTTTCTTTTAATCATTAAATCCTGTCAAAAATTTTGAGTTAGGAAACCCTTGAATTAGTAAAAATCAAAACTCTGCAGGGAAAAATTTCTAATTACAGGGTGTGAATGAGCATGATTTTCCTTAGAATTTTGAGATTTGTTTAAAAAAATAATCTTCCATATGTACTATGAGGCTGATGAAGTAATACATACCATGAAGGCTGGTGTGAGGCACAACCGTGGCAACTTACTGGATCAAATCTCCATGGCGTCTCCCACACCATCTAATAATTCATCAGCAGAGAAGGTACAAATTTAGTTTTTACTTTTCAGGTTCTCAAGTACCAGCTTGTACTGCTTTCCTGCTGCCAGCCAGTCTAGACAATAAAATGGTGACTTTTTTTAACATTTATAGCAGTGAAAGACTGTAATTTACAAGATATGCATAGATAGTTTTTATTTTGGATTGGAACATAAGCATATGAAAAATGGTTGTTTTGAAACTAAATGCTCATGAAAAATTAAACTCATTTTGCATTTAGTTTGTTCATTTTGGGTAAGAAATTAAAAACCTAGGGGGTTTTGAGTTTGAAAAATGATGTTTAAAAGCTCATAAAAACACTAAATAATTTCTTCTCCTCTCCAGCTAATATAACCTTCTCCTGTAACCAAACATACTCATATGCCTCTCACTTAATTTCTTAGCATGTTTGGAAGCATTCATTCAGCATCCATTCTTCATCCTAGTTTGGACAAGTCTGCTGTGCTCATTTCAGTACTCACCTTTGTACCTTCAGAAACATGTAGATGTCTTTAAGAGTCATAAGATTTTTCCATGCAGACCTAATAAACACTTGATTTGATGTAAGGGACTTTATTGAATATATTATACATCAAATTCATTGGTAATTGCAACTTATCTTGAGACTTTTCTTAATACAGTTCAGTAAAAAAAATAAAAGCAAAGTAATTGTTCCCTTATGTATGGTAAGTATGAAATACTTTTAAACTCTGTGCTGCTGATTCCACAAATATGTGCTTCCCAGCAAGATAACTGTTCGCATTGTTTTGGACTTTGCAGAAGGAGAATTTCAAGGGCTAGTGAAAGCTCCTCCATTAAATATTTCTCCTCACCCTCAATGTTAACGTTTATGCCTACATTATGGACTGTGACTCGGCAACTATATCAGCCAGTTCCCTCGGGACTATGGGATGAATATCATCAGGTCTTATAGACTGATGTGCATTCAGGTTCCTCAGGTTGTCATGAACCTGATCTTTACTTACAGTGCACTTTGCTCCCCCAGACCCTATCCTGTTGTTCATCCTCTCAAGAGGTGTGGAGAGAGAGCTTGCCACTGAGGCAAAAAAGTTGTTGATTACCTCAGTCTTCTCATCATCCACTGTTACAAGTTTACCAACATTTTTTATTGAGGGATAAAGCCTTCTTTGACCTTCTTTTTCTGGCTAACAAACCTATAGAAGCCTCCCTTCTTGTTATTCTTTTCATCCTTTTGTGAGTACAGTTGCAGCTTCTCCTTGGCCTTCCTCACCCCTGAACAACCAAACTTCATCTCTGTACTATTTCCAGGTCACATGTGCGTGTGAGCTCTGCGTGTGTGTTTACTTCTTACCCTTCAGTTTGACCAGCCATTCCCTACTCAGTCATGACACACAAAGCTTCATAATTATTGTGCATAGGCATCTGTGGGGAGTGAGGTGGGTGAAGGATTTCACTTGCTGCTCTCATAATGGACTACCCTCAATTTGCTCTATTACACCTGCTGCCTTTTACTTGCTGGGGGATGGATAGAGGATGCCCTTGATCTTGAATTATTTTTGATGGCTGCTCCTATCTCAGGGAGGCTAGAGCTTGGTTCCAGTAGCCTATGTCCTGTTCTGATTCTCTAGTACTCTTTAACCTTTCTAACTCATCCTGTAACTCTGCTGCTGGCTTAAGCAGGCCATCCTTCGTCACTGACACAACTGCTCCCTCTGCTACGGCCCAGTGTAAGAAATAGGCACTCCCTGTAGCTTGATACTAGGATGTCCTCATGTGTTTTTGGAAGCTCTGTATGGGCAGTAGCTCCTTTTTGGTGAGCAGAGATGACTTGGCTCCCCGTTGAGTGGATACCATAGCAGAGCTCCTCCCCAGAGGGTGATGAGACCAGCTGAGCCTGGAGCAGGTAGGATATCCGTGGTCTGCACGTGAAATCACCTGTTCCTGGTCGCTCACGCTCTATGGGGTGACTTATCTCCAGGTAAGGGTGGGCGCTGTCCCTGCTGGCAGGACCTGTGCTGGGTCAGAGCTGAATCTGAGGCACAGCTTCTTCACTGCCAGTTCAAGAAGAGGGGATTGAGCCCATCTCTGTTCTAGCATCGAGGTCTTGCTGGCTAGGAAAGCTCTGCTCCCTCCCTTGGTGGAATCCTCATCCCCAGAGTACTTCTGTCTGTGAAGGTTGCCTCAGAGTCTTCACTGAAGAAGATTTATGTTTAAGTAATAAATACAGCAGCTATGATGTTTTCAACGTTTTGGGGATAGATTGAAGGAATCACACATATCTGCCAAAACATGTAAGTCTTTATACACAGAGCTCAAGTGAATTACAACTGTTCGAATCTATAACAACATAGCAAGAAGCATTAATCCACTTCTCTGTCTAGTAGTCTGTCTCCTGACTGCTATTATCCAGCTATATGATTATCCAGATTTTCAATATAGTGTGTAGGTGTGAAATAAGGATTATTTAAGACATCAAGGCAGACTACTCAGAAATTTTTTTTTTTGTGAGTAAAGTTGCACCTCATATTGTATCATATTTGTGATTCAGTCATTGTAGATCTGAAAAAAAGGTGATGCTCTTAATTTTCTTCAAGGGTTTGTTCATTTCTTTGAAAAGATAAGGATTTTCTTTTAAGTCCTCAATGTGTGACAGTGTTGCAATTGTTGAGCTTTGAAAAGAGAAAGTCAATGCCATGCAGAGTGAAGAGCTAAAAGGTCCCTGAGAAAAACTTGTTAAGTGTCTTCTTCACCTAACTAGGCTACAGAAATCTCTGGGAATTGCTAGTTAGAAATATCTTCCCCAGGTAAGCTTCCTTTATGTTGCAGTACACAGCAAAATAGTGCCTATAAAAAGGTCACTGAAGTGAAATACATTCCAGATAGCTTTAATTATTTTATCACTCTACTATTGGATTTGAAGAAAAGTCTAACTTAAAAGTGACAATAATACTTCATCCACCTTCAGGTAGTTCTGGGTGTCTGGCTACTCACAGTTTGCTATTAAGTAAAAAAGGAGAAGCCTGTGAAAGTAACTTTGGTGGCATTTCTTTTCTGTATAATTTGAAATAAATTCTCTGTATCAGTGATCACTAAGAGTACATAATTAAGATAGAGCAGTTACTGTACTTTTAGACATAAACCCCAAACTTACATAAGCCCACACATACAGATAGTCCTCTCCTAAACAATGTCAGAAGCAGAGGAGGATGAAAAGCAAGACAGCTTTCTGTGGAAACAGGATGAGCAATAGCAAGATTACTATTGAGAGATGCAGATTATGCTGTGGGGGATCAGGCTGTGGGAGACAGAGAAGCAGCTCTGAGATAAAACTCGTTATATTCTATGTATACACAGTCACAGTGCAGCTGTGTCACGGAATTTTTTATGTATAGCCTCCGAGCTGTAAATATGAAAATAGTGTGAAGTGAAAAGTAAGTCTGAAGGATAAAATTACCTGTAGACAAGAGTTCATCTAGCAGTATATACCTTTTCTTTGATAAGATAATGTAATTCTCTAATTTGGAATGAACACTAGAATAAAACATTATAATGGGTATCAAAATTATGAGGACCACTTCTGCTCTTAACATCTACCAGGGCACAGTTGCACGTAGTTCACCTACCAAGTGCCCCCTGTCTCTTTCTTCTGCTTTCATTGCAAGTATTTCTGATCTGCCTTTCAAGATAGCCTTTTTGTGGAGTCCCATGTTTAATGGACATTAAAGGCATTGCACAAGTAAATTACTTTGCCACTGGAGTCTGTGCTACTATTTGTCCAATATCTGTATTCTTATCTGTGTCCACAGCTGTGAACTACTTGCATTCTTTAAAGTCTCCAAGTTAATAAAGACTTAGCACTTGAGTATTCTGCTGAGAAGCACTTTGTGTGGTTGTGAATGTTACTTTTTTAAAATTGAAATGGAATGCTGAATAGAAGCTGCAGCTCTGTTTCTTAGAGGTGCTTTAGACTGTTGTCTAAAGTTGTTGTCTTTCAAGAGCCTTGAAATACAGCTTTTGAATGTCAGACTTCACTGTAACAGCAGGCTTGTTTCTCTACACCTCAGTCTTTGCATTTGGTCACTTGTCATGTCTTCTGGTCTTATTGGTCTTGTTTTGCTCCTGGTGGTCCATATCAACTCCATTCTGCAAAGAAACACACCATTTAAAAAGCAAAATGGGATATGTCCCTGTTGCTGCTCTGCTGCTGACATTTACCCAGTTCCCTATCCTCATCTCCTGAGTAAATGGATGTTCAGAGTTAATGGCCATGCTGGTAGGAGAGATATTACTCCTGTACAGTGAAACTGTTAAGTGTAGAAAGCTCTTGATTCCTCTGTCACAGATTCCCAGACTGAGAATGTCTGCTGGCAGTCAGGCTTCTGATACAAGATGGGTACTATAATTTGCAGAGAGGGTTTTGACCATAAATTGCTCCCGTGTATTAAAATCAAATTCATAACTTGAGACAGAGTATCTTGAAAACACCTATGAAAATTTTGCTTCTTGGGGTATAGGAAATAAGTTTTTAGAATTCAGAGAAATTGTTGCCTTTGTCAAAGTTAACTTCTGTTGTATTTTGTGGTTTTGGTTTTTTTGTTTGTTTGGGTTTTTTGTTTGTTTGGTTGGTTTTTTGTTTTTGTTTTGTTTTTTAATTTTATTTTATTTTAGGCTTGACATAGTCCCCACAAGTCCTATTCTTGATGCATATTTTTCTGTTGTAGGTAGAATAATGAAGGCTTCAAGGGCAGGTCTTGCATTCTGTTGTATCAACTTCCCTACAAATGTTAAAACACTTGTGATACTGATGTTATCCTATTTTCTTCTTGTCTGTCATGATGAACTGTTTATACCAATTTTCAGTTGTTCATCATGACATTAATAACTGATTTTACATAATCTTGTTATTTCTGGAGAAAACATGAGATAAATGTTTTATTGTTCATAAGACCCTGCAACTAGTGTTCTTAGAAGTTATAATTATCATTATTGCAGTAAGTAATTAAAATCTAATTATAATCTAAAGGGTATATTTTGTTGTAAAAAGCTGATGTTGTAACACGAAAAATTTTTAGACTTGTGCCTTTCTTTGAAAGATTTAAAGAATTGTACCAGTAGTCCCAGTAAACAAGGTTTAAAATTAAGAAAATAATTGAAACCTGTGCTTCACAGAAAACCTAGTCCAATATCCATTTTCAGTAGCTTTATGGTATCACTGTCTTAAATTTTATTTAGTATATAATCCCTAAAAATTACTGTCTTTTTTTTTTCTCAGTTTGATAGACTGATGCTTCTTCCTGCTAACATTAATAGGAATTAAGTATTAGAGTTTAAACTAATGTTTTATCCACTATCTTGGTCGGGGCGGAAAAGATCAGGGGAGATACCTAGTGAAAGAATCTATAATGAACTTCTAATATTAATATAAGGGAATTCTTTCTCAATATAGAAGTCTTGAAGCATTTGGTAGTTCTTATTGTTTTCATTCTAACAAATGTACCTTTTAAGGCTAGCCTGAATTTTAATATAAAGTTTTTAGATAGAAATGTGAAAAATATCTTGATGATCATAAAATCACTTTGAGATAAATCCAAAGTGCTAAATGTTGAGCTTCCCCAGTAATTAGGTAAAGGCATTATTTATTTTCATTACATAAAATCTGCTTTAGATAGAATGGTGTGGATCTTTCAGAAATTTGACAGCTAAGACAAGAGGCATTTTCTCATGAGAGTACAGTAATGCTATCAGAGAAGGAAATAAGGCACCTGCAGAATTCTGATAAAGAAAATGGTATATATTGATGATTTTAAGTCTGTGAAAAAAGCTTGTCTAATCTATCTCAACAGCCACTAAAGCAACTGAACTCATTACTGAAAGGTTGACCTATGTGCTGTACAGCCTGTTCAGTTCTCTATCTTTCAGGATTTTTTTAAAGGATTATGGATGTACTCTGTGTTATATACTTCAGTCTCAGCATCACTGAGTTTTTGGTACAGTGATTATGACCAAAAGACCTAAACCAAAAAAACTCAACTGCTGTTTATCTCCTCCTATAATTCTTCAGACACTAGAAAAAAATATTACTGCCCTGACACTAATGACTCACTCATCATTTGTATTTGCTCTGTCTACATTATTACAGCTGCTAGTGCATATTATTTGCATTCAAGAATATGCAAATAATAATATCAAAATTAGGATGTACAAAGCTTTTTCAAGGTTTTCGGCTTAAAATATGCTAGAGGTTGTTTCAGATAGGTCAAATTCTATCAGCCAGACATTATTTATTTTTCTTCTTATTTATTTATTTTCTTAGGTATAAGCCCATGCAAATTTAGTCAGCTGCAGATAGGATCATGACATCCAGGTCTTATCTAGGGATCATATGAATTAAGACATTTTGAATGACTATTTTAAGTCTAGAATCCCTTTGATTAAATATATTTCAATTTTATGTTTCAGATTGCTGTGTAAGCAGTATGATGTACAGCATCAGAACAGAGATGATCAAAATTGGTTTTGAAAGGTTAAAATGGTTAATTTTGACACTCCTGACCTCAAAGCATTTTGTGCAATAATGCTTTTTCTTTTTTTTTTTTTTTCCATTTCAAGCAATCTGGAATTTTTTTGGTGTTATTTTGGGCAATGAACAGAGGAAAAAATGATCCCCATGTCTGTATACATAGTCATGTATTTTCACACACCAGTTGCAATATTCCTAAGGATGATGGCAGGAGTAGGAATAACAGTTTCTAGGTCAATGACAGAAAAATTTCAATTGGAAATAACATTTCCATATGTTCTTGCTTCTGTACTGTCAACATGTGTAGGGCATATCCTTTTTTCTTTTTCCCCCTTTTATTTCCACTTTTCTTTCTGGAGCATCCACTACATTTGGACTCCACTCTAAAACCTGATGTTCTCACTACTCTAACCACTGTATTCCAGGAGTGAATAATGCTGGTGAGCAAGTGGGAATTGCTGAAGGTGTACCTTCACTTTCTGTCACACGATTAGCTGCTAGGTCCTGGTGTGGCTGAGAACCTGAGAGACATCCATCCTGAGACCTGAGCATGTCCAGTGGCCTGCATTCTGCTGCATGGTTTTATCATATTGGCAATAATAGTTTGCTGTGCCCTGTTGACACTATATCAAATTAAGATATAGTTTCTTGTGTCAGCAAGAAACATCCTCTTCTTTTAAAAAGACTCTTGTTTCTATGAGTCCAGCTGGAAATTCAGCTCTCTTTCCTTAGTCCCACTCACCCATCTGTGCAAAGAAAATGTACTGCTCTAGGGAACATATGGAGTCAGTGGCTCTACTTTGTTGTGCTGTGGGCTCCACATTCTGGATTGGTCACGTTCCTTGAGTAGGGTACTTTTCTGCAGTGTAAGAGAGCAAGTAGTGTTATTGAGTTTATTTGATACTCAGCATATAAGAAAAAAGAATAAAGTTCTGAGTGCTATTAATTAGGCTTCATTCAGGCCTACCAGAATTTCTCTTTCTGGATGCATTTCAAATTTCATAATATCTGCCTAAATTCTATACCTATGTTTCTGCTCATAATTTTTCTTAGTTTTGCTTTTTAATTATGTATCTGCTCTGGAAAAAGAAATTCAACAATTGTTCTAAAAATAAAAAATGAGTCCCATGCAACTTGATTTAAAAAATACTTGCTGTCTCAGAAAATACAGTATTCACCATGCAGAAGTTAGTTTCAAGAGAGATCTGTGATCAAAAGAGTCCTTTTCAGCTTGTTGAACAATGATAAATTCAAAAGTCATAGGAACAAATCCATAAGGAAAGAGTGTGTTTGGTATCACAGATGCAACATTCATCCCTTGGGTGCAGTTGAATTTTCTGTGAGAGTTTGCTATGAAACTTGATTGAAATTTGCTATTTAGAGGAGCCACAAAGGAAACATGAAAAAACTTTCAAGAGTATGTGAGTCATCAGTACCTGTGTTCCAGTACTACTGTTGTCAAGAGAAGACTTAGGGTTTTTTATTGCAGCTATGAAGTTATTTTAAGATCAACTTCTACATTATCTGAGTTTGGTTTAAGTATTATATTGAATTTAAAACATTAACAAAAATATATTTTCTGTTGTAGAAAAAAAATGCATTTATGTTTTCAGTGGAATAAACTTTTGCTTTTTTTAGAGCAGATGGCTTTATTTTTCTCTAAAATAAAATAAGGAACGTGGGCTTTGCAGGAAAAGATCAGGGGCTCACTTTATTTGATAAACTTTTTCTTGATTCTTATGACACGCACTTCTTGGCATCACTTCAGAGATACTCTTTAGCAAAACCTTCTTTTAGGGGTCAAGTCCTTATGCTGAGATGACATTCACCACTGTTGACACTTGTGTAAGCCATCCAGGAAGGTGACAGGCATTCCAATAACCTGTCAACACCTTACTTGCGACAGCTTACTTGCAGGTTATATGTTCTTGAAACATAGGTCACATTTTTCCAAAGGCAACTCTAATGTGAGATTAAGGTCACAACTTTGATACAGATGTGTACAGACGTGTGTCTATTACACTAAGCCATGAGAATTAATCAGAAAATGATAAGGTGGTATCTGGAATCAGTTAGAAACCATGAAGATTTTCTTCTGTTTGCATACATTTCTGACTGTATAGTAGCTGTAGTACTTAGGTATTTGTGATTAAATTGTTGTCATATGACATTTGTAGTGCTGGTATTGGGTATGGTAAGTTAAGAGGAAGGTGTAGGAAACACCTTTGGCACTAAATTCTCTTGACTTTCAGTAAGTATCCAAGCTATGTAGTTATATATAAGAGATAGACAATGTAGGCTTTATTCCTATGTCTGCAAAGACCATTTTATAGATTTCATTCTTTTTACCATTTTAGGTAATATTTTAGGTCTCTTATGTGTATTTACTGTACCAGAATTGAACTGTACCAACTGATGATTCAAACCTTGTGAACTAACTGCAGTAATGAAAATTTCTTTGTGTGCTGCTCAGTGCTCTACTACACACTACAATAATGCCTCTAGTCTCTTCAGCAGGCATTTTGAAGCTTTGATATTACTGAGATTAAAAATGAAATTTAGGAGACTTACAGCTAATGTATTTATAATTTTTTTTCATTAGGTCAGTTCACTTTATTTTGCAGATTTGAAAGAGTTTTAGTATTTTTCTATTTTTTAGTTTTTTTCTAACATGTAAACATTGGAACAGAAGTTGGATGATGCAATTTGACAGCTGATGTTTGACTGGTTTGCATTAACATTGAGTCCAAGCAGTGGTTTTATTGCATGTAATACCCCAAATTATTGATGCTTCCATGAATGGTGACAAACTGTCACAGTGTGGTCAGCATCCTAACTGTGCAGCTCCTGGTTTTCAAAACAAGACATCTGGATGAAAAACACTGGATGTGAATTGATAATTAAGATATAATCACTGCAGAAATGTATGTGGGCTAGTTGGTAAGGGACAAAAGCACGACAGGAATTGTTCTAATGGTTCACTGTTTTAAAAAGCCATGTTCCTTTGCCCAAAAGTACTCCCAAGCACTTTTAAAAGTGTTAGTGCAGTTATAGCCTGTCACCTTTCATTATCTGCAATCTGCTCTGTCAGACTATTACCCTTTTAAAAGCAACAAATTACATCATTTATCAGTGCTTTCATATAGTGCTTCATTTATTAATATATCTGTTATCTGGACCTTTCTGATAGATGAGAGGTTTTTTCAGTACTGATTTTCAGACTTATATGTGGTGCAAATGATTTTTCTTCATGATTTTCCCTTCCCTTATTGATTTTATTTTTAGCTTTTTTCCCCCTTTTTATGACTGAGGTGTGTTATAGCAAGCATATTCTGTGATGTCTGGCCTTTCTTTTGCTTTTTAGTACTTAGTACTGCTTGACTGTAGCTTTGTATTTTCCTCAAAGAAAGACTGCTGTTTATGGCATTTCTTTTCAGGTACATTAATTTAATTGAGAGCATTATGGCCTGAGCTGTGTGGTGTTTCTCTTGTAAATGACTCATTTTGGGTCCAGAAGTCAGCTGCCTGTGGTTTCACCAGAGGTGCTTTGAGGAAGCCTCTGGGTCACCATAAACTCAGGTGCCTGGTAAGCCACAGAAAAGTGAGCTCCATCTGTTGTTGCCCTGATTCAGCTGAGCCCAGGCTCAGGGCATTCCTGAGGTGAGGCTGAACAAGCCGCTTGAGCAGATGGTGTGCTCTGGGCCCTGCTGCGTGTTGGGTTTATCCCGCAGAGCCTCGTGGGGATGGATCTCCCGGGCCTCCAGAACAGCTTTCCGGAGAGCACTTGTGACCTTCCTTACTTTCCAGTCACCAGGGTCATCCTGTGGTGGTGCTTGGGTGGCCGCATCTGTTAACTTTTTAGCTGACTTTACTTCACGTTACGTAACTATTAATTAATTCAGTCATTATTATGCTAAGTATTAATTACCATTATATAACAGCCCACTTAGTGATTTATATTTCTGGGTAGTGTACCTCCAGCTTTCTGGTGAGTCACGTATTTTTAAAGGTACTCTCAGGTCTTTTGAACTCGGGAAAGTGAATAATATTGTTGGTGCAGGGCTGGCCAGGAGCAGGAGGTGCCCAGTTGGAGGCCCGGGCCCACCTTTAGGGTGCTGGTGGCACGGCCAAGCCAGGCCACCAGCACACAGGTGTGATGGCCAGCATCTGGAGATCTCTTGTGAGCATCTCTCACAAGGAGAGCCAGGGTGAGAAGCAGCCTGGATGGCCAGGCAGGAACACAGGGATGAGCAGGCTGCCTGTGGGTTGGGGACTGGCCCCAGGCCCATGGATGGGCCTGATTTGCCCATGGTGGTCACTTGGGTAAAGTCTGGGTCTCCCTGACAAGACCCTACAGGAGAAGATTGGCAGTCTGACAACACTATTCAGAATTAAAAGTACCTTATGTAGTGCAGTTTCCTAATATATCAATTCTAACTGTGAAACATTTAAAGATGACTGTAATGTGATTATTGCCACCACGTTATCCCTTAGTAACTAAGATGCAGTGTTTGTGAAAAATATTTCAATATAGCATTCCTAATGATCACATTCTGGTTGTCTGATTTGTGTTTTGAGAACCACAGTTTTTTGGATAATATTAAATTCATTGAAAAAGATAAAAGCTATATGTAAATAAAAATTCAAATTAAATTCTTCCAAAAGATTTTTCTGCAGTGAGTTTTCCCTTTCCACATGTGCATCAGCTACCAGAACCTGGTGATCATCAAAGGATGATCCCATCCTTTGAAGAGATGTAGAAAACGTATTCGGATGAAAAACAAGTTATAACCAGTTGCTGCAGAAATTGCATGAGTCTTGAGTTGGATGAATTGCTTTATTTGAATTCTTTATTGAATTAATTGCTTAAGTTGCACTTGCTACAGAAACTGATATTAGATAGAGATTATTTTTTATCTCAGAAGAAACTTAGCAATTACTGAAACAGGGTTTTGCTGCCTGTGGTATGAGAAGGACTACGTTGTAACTTTTCCTAAAGCTCTTAATTCCTCTTCAGGTCAGTTTAAGGAGAACTGTTCACACTTTTAGTGAGAATTGTGTGTTGAACTGGAATTGGGTGGCAGAAACATTATAAAAAACTGCTCTTAAATGATTTATGTGTAGTACTAAATGCAGACAATCTGACAGGTGAATACCTGAATATGGATGAATGACAAGTACTGCCTTAATCAGTACTGAATGGTAGTGAATACAGAGCAGCTTGTGCAGATGGAACTGTGATGCATGTTTATATTCCAAAAGGTCTATGATAGAGGACTTCTTCAAGTCAGGACATGTCATGAGGAAGATTTTTGCAGTGCCCAGGTGATGCACTTCTTGTTGGGCTTGCATGTGCAGTATGGTCTTGATACAAACTATCAGTGAAATACAGACCCAACAATATCATACACATATTCTCCAGGAAGAGCAGAGTGACATGAGGCCTTTACTGACAGTGTCGTTTGGTGTCATCACCTTTGTCATCAGGGCCATGTCCATATGAGTGAGATAAAGAGGTACTGGGGTGCAGGACTCCGTGGGTCTGGTTGTCTGTATAAACTGCAGGCTTAATGATTTATATGAGGAAAATTGTGTCTTAAAAAATTTCCAGACCAATTATAAGAAAGCTCAGCAAGCTAAAGAGTTATTTCTGATATCTTGTTTAGAGACAAATCAAACACTTAAGGTTTTTTTCCCCATATTTTCAGGGAGATGCAACCTCTTCTATTGATCCATAGAGCTATGTATTTGTTCAAGCATTAGTTTCCCCATTCCTGTTGTCTCTTTCTCCTTAAAACTGAGAAAGAACAAGGAAAAGACTGCTGCCTTGACTATGTCTCATTGTTGTCCCTAATATAAAACATTAAACATTCTCTTCTTGATTTTAGTCCCCAAGTAGTTTGGAGATTACCCACACTCTTTCTTTAGGTCTTCAAATACCAGTTCTCATTAGTCCATGGATCTCAGTCTAAACCCTGATCTTCCTTTTGTGTTATCTCAGAGGAGCACAAGGTAAACTGCTATGAAATAATGTAACTACTCCTTAATTAAAAGGGAAATCCTTTTGGTGATGACTGATTCTTGAATTTAGCACTACATAGGTTCATAGTTCACTGAAAACATAGTTTTCCGTGCTGGATAATATTGTCTCATTGCCTATATTTCTCTCCTCATTTGCTTTAGTTGTAAACACATTTGGGCAAAAACTAGGTTTTGCTGTTGAGCACTGTAGGCTTATGATTCTTAACTAGGGGTGCCAGACACTGTCCTAGTGAAGTATCTGCAATAAAACTTCAATTGCAACGGTTCTTGATAATACTGCTGACCATGTTTGTCCATGGTAAAAGCTTAGTAAGATTGGCTTGCACTGTGAAATTCTGCTTAAAAAGAAATCTTCTGTTCAGTAGAGTTGCACTTAGTATGAATGCAGAGGTGATGGTGTTTAATTTATTAACAGAACTAAATTGTTTTGTTTTCTTTCTGTTAACGTGGTCCATGCTGAGCGCAGTTAAGAGCACAAATTCAGTTTATTCCTTCTCCTTCACACTGACTGGGTTTGATAATTCACCAGCAATAAGAGGTTTAACAAGCTGCACCAGTCTAAACTCAGGGAGGTACTTGGCTGTGCACAGGTGTTTCTGGGGGCTTAGATTTTGCTGCTCAGAAAATTACTTGGAGGAAAATTCTGTCAGAGCCTTGTTTCATCCAGGGTTCATGGTGACCTGATCAACTTTACGTAAGTCATGGGCTTCTTCAAATGGCTTTATCTAAGATCTAATGGTACAGATAGTCATATCTGCCTTTGAGGGTACATATATTGGTGATGGTAAATACAGTGATAGATGCTGTAATATAATAAAAATACCTTATTATATATCTATCTCCAAATACTTTTCTGAGATATTTTACAAATTACTATTGAGCTGTTCATATTTTACTGTATGGTATGTGTGCCAAGACACTGCATCAGAGGGATAATAGAAAATATGTCTATCAGAATGATAATAGAACATTTAGAAGTGAAAATTTTCAGTTAAATTGATACTATTGATAGCCATCAGAATGGTCTGTGCTGGGCATCCTATGCTTATAACTGATTTTACAGAATTACATCCTTGAATGCAACCTGGAAAAACAGTTCTAGTTGCTATATAAAGTTAAGGAGATCTGTGGCTTTCAGTTTTGGTTTGTTTTTTTTTTCTATGGAACATCTAGTGTTGAATTTTGCCTCACTGCATTTCCGTCAAATGTGCTACACTATGCTTCTAAATATTTCCCAGCTTGTTTTTTATTTTGTAACTAGAAATGTTTGTATTGAGGGTGGAGGAAATTAATATCTGCTTTTATACCTGTAGAGAGGGGTTGTGTGTATGAATAAATGATAGAAGAAGAAAGAGAAATTATAAATGCACAAAAAATAAGCTGTCACTTGGTTGACCTGTGATCTTTTGTTTTCCTGTTTGTTCTTAGATATTTCTTTCCTTGTATTTTGTGTATGCTGCCATGCAATCAGGGCATATTATTTAACCTTTACATGTAATCCCTGTGTGCCTGGGTTTTTGCATTACGATGTTTATATCTGTAGACATTGAAGTCTCCAGAAGAGGAGGCATGGGAGGAATAAGGGAGAACTGGATGCAGCTATTACTATGATTTTTTTTGTGCTAAGGAATTCTTCAGTTTAAGGTTGGGCATCTTCCTCTACAAGTTGTTCTCAAGTCACTCAAGAAATATTTGTCATCTCTCAGTTTGAATATTTTACATTAATAGAACTATGTATTTAATTATTTCCCATTTCTTTGTGTTTTACGTGAAAATTCTGCTTGTGACAATGTGTATACAGTTCTTAAAAGCCCCTTTAAAATCAGGTTTGCTTAAATTACTCTTTTTCTTCTATTGTATGTTCTGGCTTATTGTAGTTCTGTGGTTTTGACCTTTATTCGCTTCCCTTGTGAACTTTCTTTCTCTGTATATGAGCTAAGTCATAGCTCTCTGATATTTCACTTTAATATCTCTGTACCTGAAACCTCATTAATGTTTAATATTCATAGATGAAACGTGAAATTTAATGTCTCCATGGATTCTAATATATATTAAGCTGAAAATTTAATGCATTTCCTTTTTGACTTCTCCTCAGATCTGAGAAATTTTAAAGTTCAGTTTTCTTTGAGTATTGAAATATCCAGCTAAGAGAAGAGGGGGACTAATAATTTTAATCCCTGTAATTGTAACAGTCATCAGTAAAAAGTCAGTTTTTAAAGAACAGCTACTTCATGGTTGTAGCTGTGATAATATAATTTTTTCCTCTGTGTCTATGTGGTAATAATGGCCCTGCTTGTGGAGAGAATTGGTCTTTTAGGGAGCCCTGGAGTTTGCCTTAGAGCCACTGAAGCGTAGCTGGATATCAGCTCTGCTGGGGAACATAAGGACACAGAGTTCAGCCAAGGTAGTGTGAAGGGAGCAAGAGTATTTTATGTTTATGCATCGGGACTTTGGAAAGGCAGAAGGGAGACTCTCCTAAGCTCTCAGGCAGGCCTGGTGGAAGGCAGCCTGCAGGCGGAGGCGAGCCCGCTGGGATGAAAGCTTCCTCGGGGCCAGGGTTAACTGGTACTGCAGCTGGGACCCAGCAGGAGGCTGCCGGAGCCCCTGCTGCCTGCAGTTTGCTGGAAACCCACCCAGACAGGTGGGCATTGAAAGGGTCTGTCACACCTCGCTGCACCTCTTCTCGGGGGCGGGAGCTGCGGGAAGTTTAGTAACATTTCTCCTCTGCCATGTCTTTTCCAGCATTTAGTGGCTGTGTTAGTTACAGACTTTGCATGACCTTCTGAGTGCAATGCCACAGGATGTTCTAAAGTACAAGATGTTTAGATATAGTAACTAACATTAGCATTTTCAAACTTAAAAGGTAACATCTGTAGGAATTGTGGGTACTGATGAAAATTAGGATGACTGCATTAATTTATTTAAACACAAATTTACCTAGCTTTGGACATGGGATAGGTCCTAGTTCTTAGAAAACTGAAGGTCTTAATTAACTCAAAAAGTGAACTCACTTTGGGAAAGAATTATTATTTTGCATTCTAAGGAAGACTTTTTAAAAATCTATAAAAATAGTCGATAGCAAAGGTCTATATAGATTCTTCTTCCCAAAGAACCATGATGTTTAATTTTAATGCTCATCTTCATTTGTTGTTGTGGGTTTTTTTAAAAAAAGATTTTATGTTTAAAAACTTTGCTCATAGCTCCAGACCTATAAATTTGGTGTCTGTATTCTATGGGTGGAGAAAAAAAGTGAGAAAAATTGAAGGTCAAATCTTTGAAGCTACATTTGAGTTACAGTAGCTTACCCTGCTCAATGATGTGTAACCTTCATTTCCTACCAAAAGAGTGGGAGATGAGGAATTAGAAATTAAAACTCGGTGTATCAATCAAAGCTGTTCACCTTACTTTAATATGCTATTCACATTCTGGCTGTTGATAAAATTAGATTTAACTAATCACAGTACTCCTTTTAGTGAAATATACTGTGATTGGTTTTGTGATTGAAAACTATTGGCATAAAAAGGAAAGGTCGTCTTAAATGGCATTAGACAGAGGAGATCATCAGTTTGTCCAATATCAAAATTTTTGGTTCGAAGAAAAAGAATGAGGCCATTCTCATAAGTCTTCTCTCCTTCCACTCCTGTGGGAAAATCCTGTTTTCCCACAAGGGGATAAATTTCTTTGCCTATGTAAATTCTTTAAATATGCTCTCACTGTTAGGGGAAAACTCAGCATTGATTTAAGCACAACCAGAAGTACAAGACATGTTCCATCATAATTGCTAGTAGTTTGGTAATTTTAAATATATGAATCCTGTTGAACTTCAGTGTCTTTTTAGGTTTATAACTTAATTTAATCTTGACTACCTTAATTATTTCTAAACATTTCAGTCATTTGTCCACTTTAATTAAGAGAACTGACTGCTGCTTCATAAAATTGTGCTAGGTTGGATTGGAAGTATGAAGTATTCATGAAACACAACATGGGTATGCTAGGCTATTTTATTCTCAGACAGGGAAAAAGCATGTTAGAATAAACAACTTAATCTTGCTTATTTTTAGGAAATGTAGCCTGCTGGTACTTGCTTTAGTTCTTTGTCCATTTAGTAATCATTTTTCTCATTGGTTTGTTTGAACGTTTTTAATAAGCATTTTATACTTGCTATTCTTAACCTTATCCAATTACTAACCAAGTAATGCTGTTCTCAAATTTTCATATATTTCAGGGTCAGCAACAAGAGCTAAGAAGAAGTTGAAAAATAAGAACATTTAATCTAGGAGAGAAAATAATTTTCATGTCTGTGAAAATATAGCTGCTGGAAAGGAAATATGTTATTCCTGTCCCTGGTGAAAAGAACAAAGAAATGAAAGGCTTAAATTATGATGAGTAACACTGGTTAGATGAAAGGGGAAAATTCCTAATTGCAAGAATAGTGAAGTATTGAAGGAAATTGCCTTAAGTGCTTGTGCAATCTCTGCTATTGGAAATCTGCAAGGATTTAGGCATACTCTGTCCAGATTTGAGGTGGGGTAAGATTATATCTCAAAGGAACTCCCAGATATATTTTTATGATTCTGTGACTGATTGTTGAACTTCACACAAAAAATCCTTTAAATTTTCTGTAGTAATCAATTTATTTTGGTGTTTCGATAAAAGTGGACATGACAGGGTAGCAACAGGAGCTGACAGGAAAACCTAAGGATTATGATGCTTCAGTATTAATTTAGCTGTTCCTCCAATTAACTGAATTCATTTATAGGTTAGCCAAATCTAATCTGGCTTAATGTGTTAAGATATTTCTTATATCATTTTGTTATTGTTCGATTGCTGGAAAGTAGGAGTGAAAAACTTTTTCTTGCATGAAAGGTTAATATTAAACTATTAAACTGTTTTGCGAACTCTCCCTCAATTTACTTAATTTTTAGAGAGTTACCTGTAAAAAGGTCTAAGTGTGGGAATAGCTTGACTTAAAAACTCTTACAAGAAAGGTAATGATTGGGGGACTGAGTATGAAACAAGCATAGAGCTATGTCACATTGAGGAAGTGTAATGAGACCTAGACAGAAAATAAAGTGAAAATCCCCAAAACCTAAAAACTATTAATAGTAGTAAAAAGAGGTATGGCACAGACTAGATAAGAAAAATGCAGTATACCTGCAATCTGACTTTACATAAGGAAGTGAAACAATGTCATTAGCTCAGAGCTGAGGAACTGTTTTAAGTAGATGAGTCTCAGGCTTCATGATTATCTGTGAGCATGTATAAGCACCAAAAATTTTAGTTCTTTAGCTGCAAACTTCATCACGCTGGAAGCACTAGGGAGAAGTGCTTCTTTGGTCTCAGTAAATCTACACTGAGTTCGCACAAAGCACAAAAATTGTCATGCTTCCAAAGACCTTGCAAGAGGTCTCCTTATCAGCTTCATGTTGTCTTAAGATGACTGAACAAGAATGTAAACCTGTCAGTCATGTTTAATCAGCTTGTTTTCTGCAGCAGCCTGAGGACTTTGAAAATCTCTTAGACAATGGAAATTACTATCCAGTGCCCACATAAGAAAATAATTCTGAGAGATTGAGTAATAATGTATATGCTGCAGCATCAGAAGCCTGCTGATAAGAGTTTTTTCTCTCATTTGGGCAGATTAGTTTAAGGTCTTTCTTAAAGTGCAAGATGATAATTCTTTTCCAACATGGGTTCATTACTTTAGTTTACTAAACATTGGGGTTTTTTTCTTAAATCCAGTGCAACATAAACTGCAAATTACAAAATTGGTTGTTAAAGCCAAAAGCTTGAGTATTCTGCAAATAGGTGCCTATGGAACATGAATTTTGCTGTGGCATGTTGTGGCAAGAAACTTTAAAAATACTATTCAAACAAATCAGTATTTTTCCTCTGCTGTTTCTAGAAATATTCAGACAACTACATAAAACAAAAAGTCACTGTATTTCACCTGTGTGCAGAGCTGTTTCATTGTATGGTCGTGTAACTGGAGAGATTATAATTTAAAGCTTATTAAAGTACTTGTTAGAAAATCTATTATTTTTTTCTTTGAACAATTAAAAAATGTACTAATAGAATACTGTTAGCTTCTACAAATATTTGGAGGGGTCAAATTAAGTTCTACATTATACTGTAGTCAAAAATATAGAATATGCTATCTCATTGCTACAGAAACTGACTTCTTGTAGCAAATTTTTAAGTATTGCTAGCATGTTCCAGGTAGCAAATTTGGCTCAAGTTAGTTTCTTCATCTGACCTTTCTCTTACAGTGTTTCTACTACAATAGAATGTAAAAAAATAACAACAAAAAAATAGCCATTTTTATTGAAAATATTGATTAGCTTAGGTTATTTAAGAAAAGCAATAATAACTTTTTTCTAATATCTTTTTTCTAATATTATTCTGTCTGCTGGATCAGTGGTTTCAGATTTGCTGCAAAGCTGTTATCAATTGTACCACAGAGATTTGAACAGTGTTGCAGTCATGAAGCAACTTGTGTTTTTATAAGAAAGAGGTGAATCAGAGGAGAAAAAAAAATACAAAATGCTTCTGAAATTATTCTTGTTACCTCATGAAGCAACACCTAAGTTGAATTTTACTCGTTAGGGATAACCTAACTGTAGTGAACATTCTTTACTGTTTATAAAATCTGTTTCCTAAGAGAGAATGTGCTTCTAGTAAGAGAAATGCAAAGGCAAATTACTTCAGAAGTTGTCATAAGGAAATAAGATTTTTAATCACCAGTGAACAGATAAAGCAAGAAACGTATTCCTGCTTAAAACATCTGACACTTGAATCCTGCAAAAGCACTTTTTGTGTTAAGGTAGTGCAGTAGCCAACGCAAAACAGCATGACACATAAAACAGCATAGTAAGTTTCTGAAGATATTTTTCTAAACTTCAGGAAAATTATGTATATGAAGAGTCTATTAACACAAAGCACTCTCGTATCTTTATTATTCAGCCTTTTAGAAATTACAAAATTAGTAACAATCTGGTTCTTTCCATGAACATAGGGTTCTGTTTTGATTTTCAGAATTTGGTGTTTTGTTAATTTTAGGTTTTGTTTTGTTTTTTTATAGAGAAGAAGGCTGCTTATATAAAAGAACGTACTTAAAATTTTCTGTATCCATGTTGCATATGGTTAAACACCCCAGAAACCTAGCATATAATAAACTCTTCCAGGAGATGCTCAAAGCCATTGTTCAGATTGTTCATCAGAATGGTCTTACAGATCTTTTTTGGTTCAAAACCAACCAATACTGGCAAAATTCCTGCTGAGTCTCTTCAAATCATTTTCAGGTCTTTTGATGTTAAAGAATAATTTCTGAAAAAGGTAGTTATTAAAAAAATGCAAAATTACCACAATTTCAGGTATGATTTTTAAACTTCCTGAAAATGAATCGTCAAATACGGATGTGGGCCCTTCTGCAAGCTGACCATGTTGTGCTGTCAAAGTAGGCTTCAGCTGAAAAAGAAGACCTGAAGAAGCAGCACATGGTCAGCATGGTTCATTTAGGTCCATCATAGACACTCATGTTACTTGGGTTTGGTTTCTTTTCCTTGAATTGGAAATGAGACAAGTGAAAATAAAACAAGGAAAGATGGGTTTAGGTGTTTTAGTTATTGAGAAAATCTATCAGCAGCTTAGGTCAACAGGAAGAAAGAGATGGGAGTTGCTTGGTCTGAGGAATACTTTTTTTATTATTCTTATTTTATTTTTTCTTTATTATCTCTTAAGTCTAGACTCTACCTCCTATCCTACAGTCAGTTCAAATTGTGTCATTTAGGAAGCCAGGGGTCACTACCAGATTTTGTACGTCACCTTTGGCAATTCATAATGCTTCACATTCACCAGATACGGAGTCCAAACTCCTCTGGAGTTCCGTGCTCATGTTTTAACTTAATTTTTTTGCTGCAGTTTTGTGACCTGAAATATATAACCATAGTGCAGCGATAACAGCTTTTTATACCTGTCTATAAAAGTCTCTGTAATGAAATGCTTGGGGAGCTTGGCATTTTCTAAATAACATTATTAACAGCTTTGATTTGGAATTGATGGCATGGTGCAACTGGGTTGTCCATGATATTCTAGAATATACAAGCACAAAAAGTCTGATATAAGTGTTCTGAAAATGAAATAACCTTGAGTCATTCAGATGTCGCAGACTAAATCAAGTGCTGCCCTTTTTTTGATGTGCTGGGCTAATTATTTCTACTAATGTAAATGTCAGTGCAATGAACACTTATTTGCTGTGGCATAACAAATAAGTGGCACAGGAAATCTGAGCGTATGAAGAAATTCATCATGTCCTAAAGTCTCTATTATATGGCTTCAAGCCAAGGATTTGGAAAACAATTCAGATTCAGAGGTTTTAAAATGTTTTAAAAATATGTAAAAATGGAGTAAAAATAAAAATAAAAGGCGGTAATTATATTTTGATATTTTCATTCTTTTTAAAAGATTCTAGATTTAGAGCCTTTACCACCTTCTCTTGATAGCAAATAGTAGTTTTCTACGTTTTACTAACCAACGTTGGCTTCACTGTCAGCGCCTTTCCATTGGGCAGCAATTTCGGCAGGCAGGGCTGCCCAGCAGGGGTGCAGAACTGTCTGTGGATGGCATGGAGAGGTGGGTGCCCCCTCGTGCAGAGCAGCTGCTGCCCACCCCAAAGCCTGCCACTGCTCCCCACCCAGAGGGACAGAATCCCAGAGAAGGATCCTGACGGGAAGCATGTAGCCTGGGGCTTCAAAACTCTTGGCTGGTATTTTTAGGCCATGCAGTGCCTGCTCGTGCTGTCTTTAGGAAAGATCCGTGGTAGATCCAAATTGCTATCACTACCCAAGTGTGATACTGTCATTTTATGCTCATGGGAGCTTCACAGGCACTTCAGGGCAGTATTGTACCTGCTCACTGTGCCTGGTACTTACACCCAGACCTCAGCTCAGATAGGGGCCCTGAAGAGATACAGGAAAGGAGAGCAACACTGGCAGTGTTCAGAGCTCAAGTATAAAGGTGTGGAGTTGAGATAGTGTGATGCTTGGCTTTTATTCCTTTTCCATAGATCAGGCTGCCTTACATCAAGCACATCCTTAGGGGAAATAATATTTTGGTTTTCATCTCTAATATCCGCACCCAGTCACTGTACCAAATGGATTTTGCTTGAGCACTTGACTTCAGTTTTGACTGCCATAGTGCTAAGATTTTGTTTTGATGGTCTTGGGCTAAAATGTACCATAATCAGAAAAAGGGGAAATCTTTCAAAATGAATAGTTTTCATGACTCTTCCAGCTACTGGGGAGGAAGCTTCATGGGAATGTCTCTGTTCATATACTTTTGATAACACCAGAACAGAAATTTGGTAAGTGAACATATTGTGATTTTGCAGCTGATTTATAATGAACATGTGGTCGTATATCCAGTGACACCATTCTTTAGAAAGTTATCCTTAATTTTATTTTGATAAAGAATGAATTTAATTGCTCAGTGAGTTCTGATTCTTTTGCTATTGTCTTGTTTTGATCAGAGTAATTGCTGAAAACTTCAGAATCCTGAGAATGATCTGTGTTAGAAGGATACAAAAAAAGTAGTAAATTACGTGTTTTACACAACTCTGTTTACAATACAGAGCTTTTATTTCAAAAGCAAAGAGGAATCAAACAGTGGTTATTTTCATGCTTCTCTTGAAATATCCCCAAAGGTGTCTAATCTCAGTACTTCTTCACTGCCTTTATTTCCCATGTGTATCTTTTCCTGACTATGAACAAGTGCTTAGGTCTAAGTAAGATTATTTCCTAAAATTCATTAAACAATGGGAAGTGGTTATGCTGATCATCATATGAAGTTTTGCTAGTGCAGTATTCAATTACATATTGGTGTTTAGTAGAGTATCCCTCGAGCCAGTGAGTAAATCTTCAGGCTCAAAGTGAATCTGTAATTTCGGTAATAACATCTATTTTGTTTTTTAAGAAAAGGTGTATTTCCATTTATATATCCTCTCCCCTTGCCTGAGTCCCCCCTAATTGTCTGCCTCCACAGAGTGAAATTAAAAATATATGAATTATTCAATGAAGGCACTTGTTTCTTAGTTCAAGCTTTCAAATGTCAAAGTACAGAAGCTTTTTTTTTCCCCTCTGAAGGATCTAATAGTCTGTGAGTGAGTTTTTCGTAATTGCGCTATTTTTTGTGCTTATCATATTCTCTGTAATTGAACCAGATGTTGAGTCTTCTCTGGAGGAGAGGAGTCCTCTGAGTTTATGTAGTACTGTATCAGTCTTGCATCCCAAAAGATTTGAGGTTAATGTGAAAATGAAATAGTAAGGCAGATGCAGTATTTAATGTTCCTGTAGGTGAGTAATCCCTTTTAGACTGAAACACTTAAAAATGTGTAACTTGAAGGTGCATACTACATGCAACAAATGGTTGGATGATAAATGGTTGTAGGATTTTTTTGACAGTCAGTCAAAAGCCAGCACTTTGTATGCAATGGGATATTTGTCATTATAATAGTTCTACAATGATGAAAACAGTTCATGAGTTCAAGAAGCTAAGGGCTGTAGAGGCAGACTGCACTATTTGTGGGTGGCTTACAGAAATGTTTTGGAGGGAAAAATCCTGAGTATGTTTCAGCTACTCACCTGAGCTGGTTTCTCACTCATATTTATTGATATGTCAGTTAAGAATACATGTAAGCTTTGCTTTTGTGTTAGGTTGAGGTACTGGGGGGAAGCAGGGGTAGGTGTGCTTGAGTCTTTTCCTTTCTCATATCTTGGTTTCCACCAGAAAGAGGCCTTACTTCAAATGTTGGAAGGAACCATAATGTTCTGAAGTCATGCTTTCCATTTCTAAGGCCCTTACATATACAAGAAGAGTATTGTTGCTCTTACAGGCACACAGAGAGCTAACACTTCACACTGTTTGTGGAGTGTTGCTGCCATTTAAGTACATAAAAGCCCAGGATGTGCAAATAGCAAATGTGTATTTCCAGAACACCCTGTATTTTGGTCTGACTGTTTATACATTGCGCCTAAAATGAAGAATTTCTTTTGTTGCCTTCTTTAGCATTTGTACTTATGTGTTGTGGTTAATTTTATTTCACTTGAGTCCATCAGTTTATGGTTAAATATGCGTTCAGCAAAAATTCAGAATCCAGATTCAATAGCACACTCCATCTTGTGGTGATATACTCACCCACTCAGAACTTGTCTTCCTGAGATGGGATGTTGTGTGGGCTTCCTTGTAGGTACTTACAAGTAGCAACACTTGGTTGTTGTTATTATCCAGCCATTACACCAGGGAGTCAGCCTGTGTGTTACTAAATCAGAGCTGCTTCTAGCTTGATGCAAAATAGTTTATATTGTCAAGGTGGAAGAAAAGATGGAGAACTGAGAAAGAAAAGTATGTAGGGAGAAGACAAATGCTAGAATAAGAATACTACATTATTTTTCCTTTTTTTTTTTCTTTTCCTTCTTCAACAGCTATAAATGCTTTAGAAATGGGAGCTCTTCCAGTCATTATCATCTGGATAAAAGAGGCATGTGAGCATACTTAGAGTTTTACAATGGAGCCTTTTAGCTGTTTTAAAACATTTGAGATACCCTGTTTTAAGGTCTTTCAAAATGCAATTTCTCTACCTTTAGGCAGAAGTGAAATGGACAAACCCATTTCTGAAGTGCTTTTGGATCTTGTTAAACAATGCAGCAACTTGAAAAAAAGAAAAAAAAAATCCTTCAGTTGCTGACAAGGGAGATATTTAGTTGAGTGTGTGAAGGCATTTCAGGTTTCTTCAGAGCTAAAGAACTTGCACTGCAAAACTCTTACTCTTCCCAGAGAGTTTGGCTGTGCAAAACTTGACATCCCTCTCTAAGCCCTGTTTCTTGCTCACTGCAGAGCTGAAACTAGAGTGTACACAGAGGGAATTTCATGAAGTCATCCCTTTCTAAGCCCTGTTTCATGCTCACTGCAGAGGCAAAACCGGTGTGTACACAGAGTTTCATGAAGGCCAGTCCCTGTAGGGGTCACAGTGTTCAGTCAGCACTGAGATGGTGTCTGAGTACTGCTCTTACAAAGTGATGTGCGAGAGTGTTCTACTGAATTCCCCTTACATTCTCTCATGTTAGAGCTGAAAACTTGCCATGGTATGATATGAGGGAGTTAAGGGATTTATTAAAAAGAAATCCCAACAATCTAAACAATACTCTCAGTTGTTAAACAGGGCCTTCTAATGGCACCAACACTATGGTTTGTTTCCTATTTCCTCTTAGGGCAATGTTACCCTTTCGAATATGAGCCACAGCAAGACTTCAATTAGTTTTTTGTGTATTGTACAATATTTGGATTTATATTTATCCTTTTGCTAAATTAATTTTAGTGGATATATTTATTTAGCTATATTATGCTTGCAGGAGAGTCTCCTAGTACATTAGACTTGCAAATGCTATCAGGTAAAGTAACTACATGTAATTAATATTTTTAAAGAGTAGTGGCATCAAAATGCAAATAGACAACAGGAAACCAGCTGTAAACTTTACTACTCAACTTTCTTTCAGTGTCCTGCAAACTCGCCTTTTAAATAACTATTTTTAGGGAAAGAAACCAGCATAGGAATAAAGGGTAACAAAAGTAAAGTTTATCCTGCTTTTGATAGTTTCAAAAGTCCTGCACTTTTGGAGCCAAGTGATTCACACCAGCTGTATCCATACTGACAAGGGTACAGATTTAATTGAAGTGAATCTATCTGGGCCTGACCCTGACTGGGCTACTGCTTCAGAGTAGATTATTTTAGGAATTTATGCTTAAGAATCATGATTAATGCTGTTGCAGCTTATGTTCTACCTTGTGTTTCTGACCTTGCATAGATCAGAAATAAAACCCAAGCAATTTAATATTGCTGTTAGAACATTAGCCTTGAGTTTGAACTCAAGAAATATTGAAATTATTGAGTTCATTTTAATGGCATGAAAGGTTAGATATTTTGATAACCTGGAATGTTTTTATCGGGATATATTAAGTTCTTCAGTTATTCCACATGTGAACCTCTGACTTTCATCATACTAAAATGTGACAACAGTGTTTTCTTGGAATATGCCTGCAAAAGTGGTAATAGAAGAGCAAACTAGATTGTACTTTGGCATTTGTAACATAAGTTACCTTTAATACTAAAACTTAGAAATATAGGCCATGCTAGCAGTGTGATGGATTTTTCTCAGTAACTTAGGAATTCATTGAAGAGCACTGAGCTCACGACACTTTGCTCTAAATATCCAGCATTCTCTGCTGACACAAAGCAGATATTTTCAGCATGAAACTTTGTCATCCAGGATTTCTAGCATCCTTTGCTTGAAGGTAACCAGTCATGCCTGACATTCCTCACTTCTTGCTTACAAATCCAAAAGCCTTTGAACCCCAGTTTTGAGGATGGCTTAGCAAGCAGATCTGCATCATATAGCTTGGCAAATATTTTTCTGACTTAGAAAAAAGAAACCCTAACTGAGTGTGCTGTAACAATTTCACTTGGAGCCAGTGAGTGTCATCCATGTTTTTGCATCCAGTAGTGTAAAATCAGTAAGAGAATATAGGTGAGTCCAGTGTTCATTGGGTTTAAAAACTGCATACATGAAGTGCAAAGCATCACTGCTACATAGGCATGAGATTTTTGTAGGGCTTCCAATATTTCCTAGTAGAAGGCTGATTAGATGTTGCATCTCTGGAACTGCTTTTCGAGTCTGTTTTCTCATAACTTTGATAAAGTTTCTAGCCTCCATTATATATATATATGCCTTTTGTTCTGGACAACTTACTGATTTAAACCTGTGATTAGCAGAGCTAGGGTTTTTCTATTATTGTTATACAGGAATGAATCATTTCCTACCTTTCCTCAGCACAGATACAGTATATTATCTTCTTTGCTTGTCAAAATTTTGTCCATTTCTTTTACTACATATTTTTTTGTAAGTTAAGCATTTAGAAAAAGTAGACTTTATTTGAACTGCTTCCTGTGGATCTACATTTCATGTACTTCTCATGGTACATTTTGATTCTTAATTTTTGTAAAAATACTAGCTGTTGGCAGAAAGAATCAAATGGGGGGAAAAAAAGAAGCTCTAGGAAGATAATCTTGCTTAGAAGCAAAAAGCAGTTCTTAGCTTTACCCAGGAATTTGGAGTTCAGAAAGGGCAAGTCAGCTTACCAACTACACATTGTATGAAGGTTTCTTTTCTGGGTATTCTGTGGGGGATGGGGGTGGTGTGTTTTGGGATATTTTTCCCCTTATCACTTATCGTGAAGATCTACAGGATTTGCAAGTGTTTTGAGAGTCTCTTTGCTCTGTGCCTTTGACGCAGTCCTTTGACCTTGTGTTGATAGCAATAATTTAGTAGAAACAAGCTTACAGAAAAATTAAAGGGGAGCATTTTAAAGTGCAGAGTAACTG
>VZTN01023795.1:0-11386 GCA_013400515.1 Erpornis zantholeuca
AAACTTGTAGTCGCATCCTGATTTGGATAATACCACTCAAAGGTTTTTTTTCCTGTGCTACTGGGAAAATCTCCTTTCCATTGACTTCAGCTGTGCTCATTTCACCTGTCATTCTGCTGACAAGCCGGCCTAGTATATCTAAAGAAAATGTGCTTTGTGCTGTCACTCTGAATGGTAACCAAATCAAGCAAAGCCCCATACCATGTGTAAATAAAAATGTTTGCATGTCTACAGAACCAGGATCAAGAAAATTTGTGGTATATGTTGTTAAAGCTAATCTTGAAATATGATCTGTACTGGGAGCCACAGTAAATTTCTTCCTCCAGCATTCCTCTGAAATAATTATAAGGAAATGAAGCAGCAATCAATAACTATGAATATCAGTAGCTGTAGGATGTACCACATTCTATGCCCACTTTAATAAAGATACATAAAGAATAGGTATAGTTTATAAATTTTTTGCATTTCTTCTAAGAGCCCTGATAGATATGAACTGGAATTTAACAGTTCTTCATGTGGCCACAATGTGCCTGCACCTGGAGTGATTGAAGATCGTAGGTTCTGGTTGACCAAGATGCTATTTCAAATGTAAACAGACATAAATGTAGAATGATTTCTAAAGTTTTATAAAGTGTATCATAGACACAGTTTGCTTTGTCTCAATATTATTATGTGTGATGTCAAATTACAGTGGAGGCTGCTACTTTGGAAAATAAGTATAGGTAGGTGTTGAGTGGATTGCTCTGAAGTCTGGTCATAATACTGTAAGTCTTGTCATTATGTTAGCTTTTTTTCTAAATTATTAGAATCTTTACAGCATCAGGGTGTACCCCACAATTGGTAAAGTTTGCTTTGCTAACAGTAATTTCCATCTGCTGTCACAGAAAAGCCACACTCATATTAGTCTAAATTTCAACATAAGCTGTAGGTCACATGTGAAAATTCCTTGTGAATTGTATAGTTTTGAAATAAATTAATGTAAATTGGGATCTTAGAGATGTTACTTTTTTTCTTGCACCTGTGAATACCGTTCTGATTTTAAATTTACAGCCTCTGAACTGTGCCCCATGTTAGATGAAGGAGAAGTTTAGACATGGTTGATGCAGTTGTAAATTAATGTGTCGTGCAATCCGTGTGACTACAGGTTAGTCACGCCCATTAGTTTTCCTTCAAAATTTCATCTTTTAATGCAGGAAATATGGTTTGACTTTAGATTTTGTTTGTATTTAGTAGCACTTAATCCTCTAGATTAAGGTTTTGGGGATTTGCTTGCACTTTTTTCTTTCCTTTTTTATGTCGTTTGCTACATAATTGGTGTTGTAAAAGCCAAAACTTCTGTTACACCTAGCAGTTTCTCCTCTGGGTTGGCAGCATTGTAAATTATTAAACAGAATTACAGACAGTGTCATGATAAGTTTTAATGTGATAGTGAAGTGAGAGCATTGATCTTATGTAATTTGAGTCAGAAAAATCTGAACAGGTAAACTATTTGTAACTTCTTACAGCCGAATAGGAACATAAGTAATATTAGTAACAGAAAAAAGGCCATCTGGTCCAGCTTGCCTGAGTTTGTTTGCCTGGTTGATCATAATCTCAACCACCTGCTTTTCCACTGAGCTCTACTTCACCAGCCCTATCTAATTCTAGAAACAAATGTATCTGTCTCTTGTACACCTTTATAAATCTTTCCTTATAACTTTGGATATTCAGACCTTATGTGGTCTCATGGCACAGGAGATCTGCAAAAGTCTCAGAAGAGATCAGAGCTGGTAGGTTCTGTATGCTGAATAAATGCACAGAAATGCTCCTGATCTAAGGGTTTGTAATCTACTTTCATAGGAAATATGTGAATGATTAGAAGCCTACTGTAATAGAATTAGATGAACATCTGTGTGGTGATAAGATTGCCCTAGCCAGTTGCAAAATGCAGATGTTTGTTTTGCATTTAGATTTGGAAACAGACACCCATACTATTTATAATCTGGCCAAAACATTTATTATTTTATCAAAATTTTTATCACGACAGTACTGTCTTTCTGGTAATGTTGGTGGAGGAATAAGAAGGGTATTTAGTACTCTTAGACTACAGTTCTTTTTTCAGCTAATAGCAGAGGAAGCAAACAACAGGACTGTGAAGTAAAATTTTATTTCTATGAACTAAAGAACAAAGAAATTTACTATTCTGACCATGTCTTTCAATTCCCACTTGCTTTATCAGACATGCTTCTTCCCTATGGCAATGGTTAAATAATTGGGAATGTTATTTAAGTGGGATTAAAATTATTTAAACAATCAAATAAAATTTTGATCTGTTTCTGAAAAATCATATCAACCTTTATATCTGTCAAGTTCTTAATAAACATATGAGAATTTACTGTTCTGATGTATTTCAGCAACTATCTCTAAATTAGGTCTGTTTGTGTTTCTGCATTCTCCCCCTCCCTCCCCTGCCTTTTTTTTTAATTCTCCTTTTCCCCTGCTTCTCTCTGCCTGGAGGTGAAATAAAGAAGCTTCCTGTGCTGTAGCCACTGTATTAGATGTTGTGATATTGGAACCTGTCAGTTATACTATCTGATTATCTAGGTCCTGATTCCCTAGTGTAAGCTCCCAGCAATTCCTCTGAAGTTTTGGCTAAAGAATATTCTTAGCCTGGACTGGCACAAGCAGGCCACTGTTTTGCTGCCACTGAGTGTCTCTTGGCTGGGAAATTAAAAAAAAAAAATTTTATCCATTGCTGGGGCTTTCTATCAAAGACTCTAATGTAGTGGTGAGATGAATATGGGGTAGTCCTTTAACTTAAAAGTTTTGAAAGCTCCCATGCTGGGTATAGAGATAATGGGTACTGGAGTGCATATAAAATATCCTGTGAAATTATACATAAATGCTTACTGTTCAATATGTCTTAACACACTGTAAAACTTTGTACTTACAAGTATGTTTTCCATAAAAAAATCAACACTTTTCAGATAAAGAGAAAGATTCTCTGTTTCCCTCTCCTCCCCTGCTAATATTAGGCAGAGATTGGCTATGGAATAATAGGACTTTTTTGGTAGACTAGAATTGATTTGGCTCAATCTGCCTAAAAAAGCCAACAGCTCACTCGTTTTGGGTCAGTTCTTTTGTCTAATGATGGATTTTGACCAGAGATCTCAAAGCAGCAAAAAACCCTTCTATTTTTATATTGAAAATGAAATACACTATCCTTGCCAGGTAATAATGACACTGTATAGAGAAGCCTATTTTTTTTTAGGCAGATCTGTTTCCTATATACAACTTTAGTGGTTGAGGTATGTCTGCAGTCTAGTATCCTGCACTTCATAGCTTTAATGTTGACTTTTGTATGATTGGAAGTACAAAGTACAACAGTTGTGTCCTGCATTGAGCTTTCAGTCTTAGCTTGTTGCTTAACTTAGAGCAAACAGATAAAGGATAAAAATGAAATATTTTTCAGTGGGATGTATGAAAATGTTGTAATTAATCAGCTAAAAACCTTTTTTTTCCATACTTGCTGTTTTCTGTCTCTGAAGTCCTTTCTGTTAGCTCTGGTACTAATTATCCAGCCACTAGCTATCAGCCTTTAAAGTCAGAAAATGCAACATCATTCAGGAGACATGTGGCTGCCAAACCCAGTGAGCATGTAGGAGGAGTGCCTTTACAGGTCAAGTGCTATAGCTGCTCTTTGACAAATCAGTATGAATTAACATCATAGGAGTCTGTTGGTATTCCTGCTCCCCCACACCTCCGGCTTCATCTGTTAGCTGCTGGTGTTGCCAGCCATTGTTTCGCACTCCCAGACCTGCAATCTGTTTCAGTACTTGCTGGTAGTGCAGGAGCCCCTTCAGCTCTTCAAACTTATTGCACACATTGAAGTGAACTCTGTACCCGAAACTCTGCTGTGTGTGGCTTCACCTGTCTTCAGCTAGTAATCATTTATTAATAGTTTGGAGAAAGAGGAAATGTACTATGAAGTTATTCCTCTGACTGGTGTTTGGAATTCAAGAGTTAGCACTACTAGCAAGGGGCACCCAAGTAAAATGCTTTCTTAAAGGTTGTTTCATGCCTTTTGGCTAAATGCAAGCATACTGCTGGTACCTGTATCCCTGTGGATGGCTCCAGTGTTAAGATCTATTTGTGTAGTCCTAATAATTTAGGCTCATGTCTGTTCCCTGCTGAAGAGACAGAACAGGGAATGGTGGGAGGCAAAACCTTGAAGATAACATTCTGGTGCTAGAGGCAACCTCTAGATAAACCCAGCTGACACAGGGTTGCGCTCTGCCAGATGGATCCCAGCTTGGTGGGGTGTGGAGGCAAACGTGTGCTTTCCTTTTCACATTTAGATTGAGGGTGCCTGCTTTGACAATTGACTGTGTTCTGCTCTCTTTATCTAATCTGTCTAAATGGCTTTTAGGTCCTTCTTGTTAGAATGATAAATGGAAAAGGCTATTAAAGTTTTAGCATGCTTAATAGTGTCCAGAGCTAATCTGTTGCGTGACAGATGCAGCCACAGGTGGACATAGAGGATCTGTGGTCAACTATATACTCTTAGGAATGGGAGCATAATATAAGTATTGACAACACCAGTACAAATGTACTTTGTGGAAGTGCAGGTCTCTTTTCGCACACATGATTTATGCTATAAATGAACCGGATGGCTACCAAATATGATGAAGCTACCACTCTTCAATAAGCACAAGGCTTTCCTGATATCTCCATAAATTTCAGTAGATTCATTTGCAAATCTAGTCTGCATTTCCACACATCTATCATTCAGGAACATGGCTTAAGAAGTCATTTAAAACTTGGAAGAAAAAACGAGGGAGCCAATTCCTCTTTTATACCAGAATAAATTGATTTATCAGTGTTAATTCTTGCTGTATCTAGTTTGAAAAGGTGACCAACCAAATAAATGAATGCAGGAATTCAGCCTAAAACATATGAGTTACATGAAGAGGCCGTGCATATTCCCATTGAAAAAGTATGTTTATGCTTTTAGGTTGGAAGACTTGAAATCATTCCAGTTCATCCTTTTTTTTTTCTTTTTTCTTTACCTCTTGAGTGTATTTCCCTAGCATTCTTTTAATGTATTGTTCTGAGAGGCAAACAAGTGAGATTAATATGTCTGAATGACTATCAGTTATTGTTTTCTTCCTAATACCCTTCAGGTTTATGTTGCTTTAACGTATGCACATTCAGAGATTTTAACATTGTGAGAAAAGATTTCAGTGGTATCCATTCTTACCATTAAAGTGCTTCCCTTCTGAATATTGCCTGCCAAAGTATGTGGTATCCTGCAGAGCAGGAGGATGAGGACATAGATTGCAATGAAGCTGAACAGTTTGCACTTCCTAACAGTGACACCAAACATCAATCTTTTGTAAAGACAGCCCAGAATACAGGAGAAGGAGAACTCTCACCCCCACTCCCCCACACCAAAAAAACAAAAGGAGAATTATCTTCTCTTTTTTTTCCCATTTCATTTCAGCAATTTCCTTCTAAGATCCTCTAAGATGAATATGTTCTCAAATTGCATAAGCTGACATTTCAGTGGCTTTTGGAGAAGGAAAAAAAAATAAAAGGGAAGAATTGAAGAAAGAATTCATCTTTAGGTTTTTTCGAAATAACTTTTTTTCCTTTTAAGGTATTTAATTTAGCCTCAGTTCTCTTTTTGTCATCAGGCTAATGAATACAGTGCTAATTTTGCCACAGTTAATGCATTTCACACGTTTATACTCAGTTTGATCTCAGTATTCAGTAACACTAAGTTATAATATACAGGTTGGCAAATGCTCAGAACTGGAGACTGCCAGTGCTGTAATTGGCCATACTGGGAGTAGCTTGAGTCAAGTCTGCAGCTTGTATAAAGTGGCACAGACCTACAGAAGTCATTTTCAACCAGCTGCTGGGGATCTTCTTTACACAGAAATTTGTTTTAGGTTTTATATTAATATATAAATGTAACTTCACCAACACGATGATGTAGAATTGTGAAACTAATGATACATATTCTCCTCCTTGTAGTAAAAAAGGTGCAGAAAGAGCAAAGTGCTGCAAAAGGTTTCTATATCAAGGAATTTCAGAAGTTAATGTATAGTGTGTCAGGCTGTGAGGTGTAAGGTGGATAAACCTTGCTATAACCAGGAGGAATACTCACTAAAGAAGGGCTATTTGAAAAAAAACTTGAGGCCAATGTTTGTGGAAAATGCTTGACAGGGCTTGGAACTGGTCTCAAAAAGAGGATTTTATGCTATGGTTTGGTTATCCTTGAAACTGTCATGGCACTTTTTTTTTTTTTTTTNTTTTTTAACAAATCAGACCTGTTTTAAGACTTTTACACATAAAGAATCTGTTATGAAGTTCTTAACAACTGGAAAACAGGATACCTGAACCAGGCCTTTTACACATGTGAATGAAACAAGTTAAAGTGCAACAGCTGCTGCCATCTTGGTTCCTGATGGTCTAGAGACTCTTGTCTTTTTTACAGAGATAGCCCAGAGCTCAGGGAAACAAAGATTTGACCAGCTGTAGAGCTGCTCCAGCCAACTAGAGCACTTAAACAATTGGCTTCAAGAAGGTGTGAGAAACAGGCTGGTCAGGCAAGTCGTTGTAGCAGATTCTTGTGAGAGACCTACTGTGGACTGAAAGATTTGCCAAATGTTCCACTATTTTCAGAGTTAACATATATACACAGTACTAAAACTCCATCCCTTCTGTACTTTTTGTCATTTTTTGAATTTTTCCTATTTGTCTTTGTGGAAATGTCCAAATGCAACAATCGCATGCTAAAATTGGTTTGAATCATTTATATTCTCAGTATGTTTTTGTACAAAGGAATGCACGTTCATTTTCTGTTAGAACTATGAGTGAAGTCAGAGATTGAGTCACTGTAATTTATTTCTGAATCTTACCTGATAACCTTTATTCTTTTGTGGCTTTCCATGCAAACAGACTGTTCAGTTCCTGGAAACCGTCTGAAAAGCTCACAGGCCATGGGTTAACACTGTCCTGATGCAGTAACTTAGATTCTTACTCTGGTTTACGTGGATATAACAATTCTGCATGAAGTTTGACTCATGCAGCTTAGTTTCCAAGAGAATTGCTCCTACTACGAGAGACTGAATCTTCGGGTATGCTGTGGCTTTTTCTACTCTTTGCATTGATGTCCCATGCTTGTGAGGACGCCAGGAAATAATATATGGCACATATGGGTTGAGAGGACCATTATTTTTGACCTGACCAGCTTCTGCTTTCCTAACCACATGATATCCTAAATATTTTACAGATTCAGATTTTACAGAAGTGTATCTGAGTATAATTCACAGTCCCCTGGATTCTTGCTAGAAGGGGATATGATCTGGCCGGTTGTTTATTCTGGGTAGCATGTGTAATACTTTGGCTTATCTTGATTCTTCCCACGTTTCCCCAGACCATTCTGCATCTTAAGTTTTGCAGATCTTATTGTGGATTTTTTTGTGTGGGAGCAGATTTGTGTTTACAACTGGTATGGCAGCACATCAAGCAGGAGGTTTTGGCTTGTGCACACATTCTGGAGGCAGGTTTTGTAGAAGGTTGCTCCAATTTTTGGCTTACAAACCATGGGAGTGTATACCATGTATTACTTGATTACAAGTTAGCCCACTCACTAAATAGTTTGCTGACCACATACAGTAACATAAGAAGAAGGCTGAAAAACAGATAATCCTGACTAAAGCTCTGAAAGAGCACATCTCGCATCACAGAAGGATCAGATGCTGAACACCAAGTGAAAGTTCCTAATTAAGGAATGGTGGTAATTATGTAGGTCACAGAGTGTCTGTGGGTAGCATCATTTTCTTTTTGATATTGGCTTTGAGACATGCTGTACGATTGCCTGTCCTGGCATTACCTGGGTAATGCAATATGTATTTCATTGCATAACGACCAAGGAGGACTAGATAATACTGAGGCTGAAAAGATGCTTCTGAGTTGTTCCTCTTCTCCTGACACACCAACTCAGTGAGCAATGGCTAATATTTTACAGTGGTGGAACAGGCTGAGAACTGGCCTGGGTCAGGTACATGCTCAGATAAGTGCTTCTCAAGAAAAAATTGCCGAAGAAGGTTAAGAAAATTGTTTGAAAGTCTGTAGTAAAGCAAGTCTAGTTCACAACTTGAACTCAGATCTCCTTACAGTCAGTTTTTGATTTACAAATATGATTCTCTTGAGAATACAAACTGCTGAAACTCACTGTAGCCAAGGCCACAATTTAAGAAAATTGTGCCTTAGTGAAAAAAAAAAAAAAACAAAACCAAACCAATGTGTACATTTCCCTGTATACGTGCTTCTTAGTGTGTGGTATATAACAGAGCCTTCCAGATAAATTCCTTGGATCTAATCCTGTTCTCATTAAACCCACACAGCTTTATGCTAACACTAACGTAACCGAGGAAAGAATTTTTCCTATAAGAATTATATTTCTAATAAGCAGGAAGCAGAGCCTTTTGGCAAATCACCTATCCTGCAACTCTGCCTGAACAACACTAAAACAAAAAACAGAAAGCAAAATTGGCTCAGAAGAGTCACAAAGTAGGGACTACACCATAACAGACTGAACAGGAGAGTTGCACACAGTTCATATCTACTTCTGTTGTGGAGATGAAGATGATAGCTGCTCTGTTAGATTTCTGGTTTTATGTGAGGTGGATCTCAAATAGGTCCCAAAATACAGTTTTTAAGCCAATTTTTATTGAAAACAATCTGGTAATTGTCTTTTCCTGTAACAAAATTTAAGTGGTACTGTATCTCAGGGGTTGTTCATCCAATGCAAGTGTAGAATACAGCAGGGAATGACATTCTGTGAAAAAGCTCTGCATGAGAAGGGATTTATTCAAATTCTTAAAAAGCATCAATACAGCACTAAATTGGGAGGTACTGTTGACTCCCTTGAGGGTAGAGGCTCTGCAGAGAGACCTTGTCAAATTAAAGGTCTGTGTGATCACCAGCTGCAGGAAGTTTAACAAAGACAAGTGCTGTATTCTATACCTGGACCAGAACAACCCTGGATGTACAGCAGACTGGGCAATGAGATGCAGGAGAGCAGTGCCAGGGAAAGGAACCTGGGGGTCCTGGTCAATAGCAAGTTGCACATGAGTCTGCAGTGCCCTGGCAGCCAGGAGTACCAACCCTGTCCTGGAGGGCATCAGGCACAGCATCGCCAGCCAGGCAAGGGAGAGGGTTGTCCCTCTCTGCTCTGCTCTGGGGCAGCCTCACCTCGAGTGCTGGGGGCAGTTTTGAGTGCCACAATATAAAACAGACATTAAACTGTAAGCGTTCAAAGAAGGGCAACAAAGATTGTGAAAGGCCTTGAGGGGAAGTTGTATGAGGAGTGGCTGAGGTCTCTTGGTCGGTTCAACCTGGAGGAGAAGAGACTGAGGGGCGATCTCACTGCAGTTACAACTTCCTCGTGAGGGGAAGTGGAGAAGCAGACACCAATCTCTTCTTTTTGGTGACCAGTCATGAAGCTGCATCAGGGAAGGTTTAGGTTGGATACCAGGAAAGAGTTCTTCACCAGAGGGTGGCCAGGCACTGGAACAGACTCACCAGGGAAGTGGTCACAGCACCAAGCCTGACAGAGTTCAAGAAGCATTTCAGCAATGCTCTCAGACACATAGAGTGATTCTTGGGGCTGTCCTGTGCCAGGCCAAGATCTGGACTTGATAATCCTTGTGGGTCCCTTCCAACTCAGCATATTCTGTGGTTCTATGATTCTATGAACAGATTAATTAGAAGAAGGCAGAAAGGTAGTCAGTAATCAAACAGTTAGAGAGTTTTTGGGAATCAGAGAAAGTAATAGTTAAGCAGATAAATTATTTAAATGCTATGTATTTTCCTCTCTTTTATCTTCATAGGTAGGGTTGAAATGCATAGAAAAGGAGTGACTGACATTTCTACCTTCCAGGCCATTTTTCTTTCCTCAGTCATCCTGGGGTTTCTACTAATTCTGACTAGAGAGAAGTAGAGAGAGGTAGAGGCAGGACATGATTCCGTTTCAATTGCTTGTAGGTGAACGCAGCACAGAGTACCTGCCTCTGAAGCCCTGCTGGTTACATCTACTTTAGGAACCAACAGATTCCACACTGGGGTCAGGTGGGACCATGCCATCGTGTAAAAGATGGTTAGCATAGCAAAACTGAAGGCTCTGTTTAAGTTTAAGTAGATGCTGAAGGGAAACTTCTAGCTCTTCTCCTAACTACAGTCAGTGTGGACTGAAAGAGAATGGAAACTTTACATGAGTCATCATCTGTATTTTTTTCCATATTAATTAAGATCCATGTTGTATAAAGCATCTATGCATATTTTAATTAAAAGGTTGTCTCTAATCCTTTTTTATTAACTCAAGATTCATCAAATCTTTACTATTTCTCTGATTCTGAGGATTTCATTAAATGGCTGTTGTCATTGAAATCACTCCTTAAAATGACTGCAGGTAGTTTTTCGGCATAAGTTTTCTCCTTTTAATCAAAATGAGTTGGGCTTTGGAAATAACTTAAAGAAATGAACAACAAGAAAAATCTCATTTTGAACCTCTCTGTATTATGTATTCTTAAAGCGGAATCTTATGTGCACAATGACCATTTTCTACTACTACAAAAGAAATACTTCAGAAGTAGTGAAGTATGGCCCAGGCATTGGATTTGTCTTCGAGATTCATAGAAAGGGATGAGATTAGTAACGAAAAGTTAATTTAAATTAAAAAATTAAACCTAAGTAAAATCATTGATTGCCTTACCAATATGATTTTGCAAGTGTGTGAAACATTACATTTTATGAATTAATGAGGAAGAGGAAGGAAGAAAGAAGTACAAAAGGATAACATAAATAATCTTTTTTCACTTTGGAAAATCCAGAAAAGAAGATAAAGGTGGAGTGTTGAAAAAAGCCTGGCTCCAGCCTCTTTTAGCCAGTGCTTCATTGTTGTTACAAGGCTATTAAATTCCTCCAAAGCCTGTGCTTCTCTAGGTAGTTCCCTCAGCTTCTCATTTCTTTTCTTCTAATAACAGAATTTATACATTGAACTAATGCTAAAATGACAAATCTTCATTTTCTTTTGGAATTAGTTGTAGAATACAAATCTCTCAGCTGCTTGAAGCCCATTGATTTTAACAAGTGAGGGTCTGATTCTGAGATGGCTTCACAGAGACTTAAAGAGCTAGAATGAAAACTGAGGGCCAAATCATAACCTGTCCTTCATTCTGCAATTTCTGTGTAGCACCAATTTCTTTCCTTCCTTGTCTAGCTACATGGCCTCATTTATTCTCTGTTGGGATTACATGCTGATTCTTTAAAATGGGTGATGGATGAAAATATTAATTTATTCAGTAGATGGTGGTAATAATAATAATAATAATAA
>VZTN01023795.1:11423-50870 GCA_013400515.1 Erpornis zantholeuca
ATAATAATAATAATAATGAATTCAACAATAATTATCTCCAGTAGCAAGATGAAGTTGCTCTGTTTTTTCCCAGATGAGAATAGCTCCATCCATTAACACGAAGTTGGGGAAAGCCACGGCAGGAGAGGAAGTCCTTGGTGTGCTGTGTTGTGACTTGTATAACTTTCCTCACAACTACATGCAAAGGAAATGCTACCTTTATCTTCAGTTAGAGGTAATTCTTCATTGTAGCAGAAGATGCAGAGGTTTTCTGAGACCCAACTGAATCTCAGAAACTTAAAGCTGGTCCTGCCATGAGCAGGAGGTTGGACTAGAGACCTTCAGTGGTTCTCTCCCACCTGAATTATCCTATGATTCTATGAGCTTCACTCTCCTGAATCAAAAATAGGGAGTTTGTGCATAAGCGTATTGAAGTTATCTGTTTTTTTTAATTGTATTTAACAATCACATTTGAATTATGAAATGTCAAAAAATCCATTGGGGCATTCTCTCAGTGGCTTATCCAATTCCATTGCCTACTTTTTTCCTGTGGCTTCATAGTAGAATTTGATAATTCTATAAAATGCAGTAATGCTTCCTGTTTTCTGCAGTTTTTTTTTAATCTGTGCTGAAATTGGCTCAGCCTTGCTCTCTTTATTGGTCATTATGTAATAATACATATGAGAAAGTTCATGTGAGAGAGTATTTTATAATTTTATCCTCATTCAAATCACTTTTCTCATTTTCTTTCAAGTTATCATCATTAGGAATGAAAAAGTGAAACCACAAGACTTATGTAGACCCATACAGTTTCATTTCTGTTGCGGGCAGTTGGTGAGCAGTGAGCTTTATTCCTTGAAGAATGCTTGATCTGTTTCTTAGATTTGAGATATGTTTTTTGGCATGGTGGCTGTAATATTTTTAATGTACTAATGCTTACAGACTGAGTTTTGGGGTGGCGTATTTCACACCTTCATGTTATTCTTCCGCCTCAAATAAAAAGTTCTCGGTTATCAGTTTCTTCAGATAAATTTTTAATACAAAATTTTTTTCTACTGGAGTCTGCCTGCTTTTCAAAGGAATTTAACATAATATGTGCCACTGGTGTCATCAAGAATAGGATTAAGGAGTAGAATTTAATTTACTTAGCTGTAACAGAAGTCATAAATATCTGTAGCAGTTAAATTACTTATGGAATAATTGTTTGTTTGTCTCCCCAGTATTTGTCTGGTGCATTTTTGAATGATAGATCATTTAAGCTGACTCACATCTCTAAAAGACTAACATTTTACTAATATTTGGTTACCTTATTCCATATACGTGTTAGTGTAAGAGGCAGTTTAACTGAAAAGTGAATCCTAATAAAATGCCTTTTTAGTAATTCATTTTGAAAACCATTTGACCTTAACTACGATGAAAGTAGACTGTAAAAATCATCATAGATTCCCTTCCTTGAACTTTTCATAATGCTGAAAAATGACTGAGGGAAAGAAGAAAGATCCAGTTACTGTACCCTGTTTGCACAGCTGTACTTCATTGAGTGGAGGCTTGTGTTACACACAGTTTGTGATAGGAAGTAAATGCTTTTAAAACAACTAAGGAGACAGGTCTTTAACCTCCACCTTTTCAGATGCTTTGTTCACTCATTTAGCTTCTGTCGAGGTCTTGAGAAACATTTCAAATACAAATTATTATTGAATACTGAAGCTCACGTGAATAATTCATTTCCTAGTGTGTTTATTAGGCAGAGAAACATTGAGATGGGGTTGTTTTATGGGTTTTTTTGAGAGACATCACTAATTCTTGATATAGTGAACACTTGTCTCTTCAGGAACGAATGCATTTAAAGAAGAAAGAATTGTAAGACTCAGTGTTAAGTGGTTTTTGATAGTTGAAATTACAGATTTATTTCAGCAATTTCAAGTAGTTTTGAGGCCTTAGAGGTCATTCAAAAATGATTTTGTGATCTTAATTACCAAATTGTCAAAATTAATTAGATTTAAAAGTCCCAGTTTCTAGTGCACAGGACTTGTACCTCCTGTTAAAAGAATCTAGTCCCCTAAATGGTAAAGATACCTTCAGATTCATTAAGAGGATTTTTGTTTGCATTAGGTTACAGTGCAAGTACATGTTAATCACCAGACCTAAACTACTGAATGTAAACATGGCTACAGATAATTACAGGACTGCAGACAGACATTATAAAATTGTTCTTTGAATGTGATTCTAATATCCACCAAAGGCACTTCTGTAATGGCTCTGGTGAAACAAATCAGTGGCTATGGGAGCATGCAGCTGGCACACAGACAGTCAACTTTTAATTTCTGTAATCAGCTGAGGCTTTGCATATACTTCATTCCTTGGAATACACGAGACCTTATATTAAGGATTATGGTAAATAGGCATTATTTGGGCTGTAATGCCCACATGCTTTTTTTTTTTTTTTCCTGTAATTACTGTAATCCTTATAGCTATATATCTGATGGCTTATGAATATTTCTGTCTTAACATCCCACTTCAGACTGTCCAGATACAGTGCAGAAGGGCTACACAGATCTGCACTTGAGTGAGAAAATGCCTTGAAATATAATCGGGATTTTGAAGTATTCTTCATTTCAGTGCATTAGAGGTGTCATGCCTTTGGAGGATGTGGCTGACACTGGTTTTGCCCTTATTCCAGCAATTTGTTTTTTTGACTGTAACAGTAGAGACACTGGTCTCCTTTGGCTGGGTCAAGGGTTCCCAGCAAGCATCGGTTTGTTTTTCCATTTGTCACTAGTGGGCAGGCAGTGGCTGTGTTGTGTAGTCTGTGGCACAAGTGGGTTGAAGATTCACGCATTCCAGAAAAATGTAAGCATAAAAGCCAACACCAGTTAAGTTGTTTGTTTAAATTTGATGCATTTTGTGTGATTTTGTGCCTTCTGGTCTTTACATATACCAAGTGCAAGCACGGGAGCATCCTCAGTCTTTGTCCCTCTGAATCCTGTACAGAGCTCTTACTGACTCATGTTACCAGGACTCAGATGAGGTTTTCTGACTGTTTAATTCTCATCTCACACATCCTTCTGCTCTTCCAGCAATGATTTTCATTCCTGCTACAGCCTCACCTTACTTCAGCATGAAATTTACTCTAATTTGTGTGCCCTGACAGACATGTTATCCGGCCTACACAAACCCAGCCTTGAGCATGAAGTTTAATATTTTATGTTAATGTAAAATAGCAAAGTGTAAATTGGGGCATTAGTTGCTTTTAGCTTAAGAAAGAAGACCTTGGGAAACAAATGTTGCTTTTCTAGGACAAACCTCATTAGAAATTTTGTGTTTTGCAGAGGTTAATATACTTTGGGCTGCACACCAAGTACACCATAGTTCAGAAGATTACAACTTATTCACAGCCTTGAGACAATCTGTACTGCAGAAATACACCTCCTGGGTAAGTTGTGTAAGATTTAACAAACAAATTACCATCAACAAGGTTCAGTAGCAGTGAAAACATAGTGTTTATTTCCCTTCAAAGAAAAACATATTTTTTTTTAAGATGGTTGACGCCATCTTATTGGTGCCATAAGATGCCATCCTATGAAGGCATAGAGGATGAAACTGAAGAATCTGAAAATCATAAGTTTTAAAATATATTCACTAATATTGTACAACAAACATAAAAATAGCTATAAAAGTTAAAGAAGGCTAATTATGTAACCTTGCATTTGTATATGCATAACTTTTTAAGTAGAAGGGAGAATTTTCATTCGGTTATTCATACATAAGTACAGAAAAAGAGCTGAGGATAATTCAACTATTTCAGAATATATCTGTCTAACTAAAAGGAGCAGGAAGAGAAATCATTATTTAAAATTCCTATGGACATACAAATATATTTATTTGTCTCTGCTCAGTCATGTCATGTCAGTACTGTAGTAGGTAAGGGCAGTATTGTAACCTAGTGTTATTTGAGATTTCAGATAAAATTAATTTGAAATGTTGAGCTGTGTATATATTCAGTATTTACATACAGATTTTAAAATGTTTATTTCCAAATGTTTTCATAAATGTAAGATGATATTTAGGATTTAGTTCTGTACCCAGGGTAACTGCTGATTTCCTCAGCTGAGCCCTCGTGTTCTATTTTGACTTGTTTCTTTCACTCAGATTGTAGTTTTTCTGGTTGAGTGTTATTCAAAAAGAATAACTTCAAAATATAATATTTGGAATTAAAATGGAATATTAAGTGTATTTACATATATAAATACATACATATAGTTATATAATTATATATTTTCTCCAGTGAGGTATAATATGGGTGGTGAATAAAACCCACAGTCCTCTTGCAGTCTTTACCTCCAGCCTGTGAGCGAATGACTCAAAGTCAAGAGAGGCTCACATGTGCAAATCCAGTGTAACTCCATTAACTCCAGTAAAGTGGATTTATGCTTATGTAACTGAACATGGACTTAGTCTCTAGCTGGTAACTGTTTGAAGCTCATGACATTAAATTAGTTAAAGTGCTAGGTTCCAGAGAAATTTTCTTCTGAAAGTCATGAAGCAGTACTATTTCTTAGATATTTTTGTTAATGTCTTCTACATAAATTCTTGTTGTTTATTTATTAAGAAAGTAATCGTTTGATGTTACCAAGATTGCCTAGAATTTAAATAACTGTAATGAACAATAGTGGAAGGGATGTCTGACTGTGATAACTCTGCTTCCTTTGTAAATACTGCTCTGTTAAAGATTCAGCCTTTGCCCATTTACCCATTGGGACCATATGTGCAAATGCTTAACAAAAACAATAGTTCAAAGAAGACAAAAAAGCCTGTGTGTACATGTGGGCGTGTGCATGAGCACTTTGTCTCCTGGCATGATTTTGAGAATGATACCTCAGAGAGCATAAAATATTTGGAAGACCAAGATGTCTGGCCACCTTGGATTCCAAAGACCGTCCTCAGGTATCACTTGGCAAATAATATACATGTGTTTAAAATTCATTTGCTTTGTGCAAAGGGAAATGAATCTAGGAATACATGGTACTTTTGTGTGCCAGGTTTTCTTCACCAAGTATTTGGTATTAGCCAAAATATATGGTTAGTGTAAATACTGTTTTGCCTCCTCCCTGAACTTTTCAGACATATGCCAGTTTTCTTTCTGCAATGACTTACTGTGCATGATCACAATTCTTTCTTATTCTTACACAACTGCTATTTTTTTGGACTTGTCAGACTTGTCCAGAACAGTGGATGAATCTGCCTTGAAGCTGAAACTCAGTGAAATCCTTAATTAATGTATGAGAGTGATCTGATGTTGTTGACTGCATACTGTACTATTTGAATGCAGTTTGACATCCAAGTTTGTGGAGACTGTGAGAAACTTGTGGTGGATGGCGTGGGATTATGGTGCTGTTCTGCTGCCAGCTCTGTTGTGTTTTAAGTTAAACACTGCAAGATAAATCAATCAGCATGTTAATCTATTATTGAAAAGATATGAAATGAAAGAGAAGAGAAAAACATGCTTGACAATCAGTGTCAAGATTGTACTGATTTTGGAACCAAATGTATAGCACTTCATGTTGTTTGCATACATGGCTTTTCTGTTTCTCCACTGGAGGGGCCATAGAAGCAAATCTACTGTGAACTGAGAGATGGTGTTGAGGCCGATTTGGTGGAAAAAATATCCCAAAAAAAATTATATTAATTTTTAAGAAGAAAACAGCAATCTAATGCAAGATAATGGTATATAAATGGATATATAAGTGATGAAACAGTCAAAGTGCAGTTGTGAGAGACTTGCACATACATTTTGAAAGGCTATGATTTAATTCTTTAAATACCATTCTCGACTTTCCTCTAAGAGTAAGATTTAATTGCAAATACTAGATCCATAATAATTTCATAGCTTTAGACTGTACATTTAGATAAAGGGTTGAACTATGCATTGGGATAAAAGCAATGGAAACATCTACGTATAAGTCTGGAAAGGGAACAGGTAACACAGTTTTCAGCACAGTCAGCCACTTCTTGTCTACTGATGAGCCTGCCTGGTCTGGGATCTGTCAAAAATGGGTTGGCTTTTTTGGTTGGATTTTTCTTTTATCCTTGCCTTCAGCTCCTGCAGAGTCCTCACACAAATTCATGCTCACTCAGACTTGCTGTCGGCAGCTGTCCTGCAGCCCCCCTAGGCCACGCAGACCCTCCACGGCTGCATCGGCAGGTGGCCCCAGAGAACCAGCACGGAAACTCAGAGCCCCTGCCAAACTTCAGGAGTTTCAATGCACTCCCTTTGTGTAGTGGAAGCGTTTATCAGCTTTTACTTTGTCCTTATTTGAGGCAAATTCAGAGGAACGTCCGAGTTTGAATGTCCTCTGATAGAAAGCAGGTTACAGCCGCCCCTCCCCCACCAGGTTTGGGAAAGAAATATACCTCAGAGGAAAGTGAAGGGAATAAAACCCTATTTATTTAACAAATACACAGCAAAAGAATAATAATGCTAAATAATAAAATCTCTCGCTGTGGAGAGAAACCTGGGAAGATTTTAGAGTCCTGCTGTGGGTGTGGTCTCTTTCCTGCTCTTTGGAGCTGGATATTTCAGTCTGGGCACCCTCTGGGCCTCAGTGGAGAGTTCTCCCAGTGATGTCGGCTGTTCTGAACTGTTCCAGAAGAGGAGGAGAAGGAGAAGAAGAAGAAGGAAGAAGAAGGAAAAAGAAGAAGAAGAAGAAAAGAAGAAGAAGAAGTCATCCCAGGAAAAAAAAAGACTCTCTGTCTCTCTCCAGAGAAAACAAAGCTGAAAGGTGGCTGAAAAGCAAGAAAGGGTACTTCCTTCACTCTTGCTGTTGCAGAAACACACAGAGGAGTAGGATAGTGTGACCTTGGAGCACAAAACTTCTTTGAAAAGTTCTTCTGATTTTTTTCTTTCACTCACACCCAGTTTTAAAAGCACAGAAAGGCACAAGATTCATGTCTGGGCCTATAGCAGCAATAGGGGATACAACATCATATAGACACCCCAAGACAACTTCCAAAGGGGAGGAGGAAAGGTAGAAATGCCCACATGGGAAAATGGGCAGTGGACCTTCCAAAGGGGCAGTGCCTTTGGTGTGAGGGCAAACAGCTGTGGTGCCACAGCCCCAGATGCAAATGCCTCTCCAACCCGTCTCTGGGTGCTTTTCCCATCATCTATTGTAACACTTTCTCAATCTCTCTGCTGAATGCTCAAGTGAGAAAAGATCTGTCAGTGTGATAAAAGTTTTCCTGCAGTTTTTGACCAGAAATTCCATTCTGGAGCCAGGAAAGCTTTTCCTCTACAAATTTGTGAAAGCTGGTACATTGCCATGAAATCTTTTGGTTTGGTGAATTGGCATTTCCAGTGAAAAATCTATTTAATGATTTTTTTTTTTTTTTTTTCTTCATGAGATTGATCTTCTTTTTTCAGTGGAACCACAAACAGGAAAAGTCAAATCTTGGTATGGGAGAAGTTTTCATTTCTCCCTATGAGTTCCACTTCTGTAAATGATCTTTCAAATCATTTCTGTGTGAAATAAAGCTTACATTGCAAGAAAACATAAGGCAGTTAGTAAAGCATTCTCCTTTGACAATCTCAAATTTACCTGTAGATTTATATAAAATTTCCTTCATCCCACCACTTAGCAGGGAAATCCTAGTACTCTTGTGAAAAGTAAGTTAGGAAATAAATATGAAGATGATCCTTCTTTCCTCTTTAAGCCATCTGTAAATACCACCAAATTGCTTCTGATACTTTTAGGGAAAAATCATATAATTTTTTAACCCTGCTTTCAATCCTGTAACCACTTCCATGAATAATCTGAAAACCATCTGGTTTGGTTTTTGAGGGTTTTTTAAAATCAATTTCCTCTCTGTTCCTTTTTTTAAAAATTCCTGCTGTTATCATGCTATTAGACAGAAACTCAGTACCCTTCTACTAACTTTTAATTCCTTTACTTCTTGGAAAGCAACTTCCGAGACAGAAACAGAAACAGAAACACCCCACATGTAATTTGTGGGGCAGCTGTGATCCATGAAGCCTTGGAGTGTAGATTTTGAAATCCCAGCTGTCCCAGCCCTGCCAGGTGATACTGCAATGGCTTCAGGGTTTTGTCCTAGTGTTTCAGACACTGTCTGGTGTTGAAGCCAGCAGACTAAGCTGATATTGCAGGGTCCTAGTCCTCCATTGGTTTGTCACAATGAGTGACTTCCTTGAGAGCATCAGTCACATCACTGAGGTGGAGGTACAGTTGTTTCACAGCCCCAGTGTGACTTCTAATCTGCTGGGCAGACCTTTAGACTAAAACCAAGAGAATACTGGTTTTAAATGCTAGATCCAGACCCTCACTAAAGGAATTCCTGGTCCAGGAAGCTTGTCATGGCTATCAGACTGCTTTCCTGGATGTTCAAATATTTGATTTTTGTGAAAAGGACAATAGTAATTCGGATGGATTTTGCTAATTTTCCTGTTCTTCAGGGGAGCTCTTCACTGCCACACAGATATTCCCTGAGTGATAAAGAGATTTAAAGTTTGGAAGATACCTCTGCTACTGTTTGGTTTAGGAAAGATCTCCATATTTTAGAGGAGTATTAACTTTTCAGTGCAGGTGATATAGCACAATGGCAGCTAAAAGGTAAAAGAAAAATAAGCCTTTTTCTGAAGAAAGCAGATTGGCTGTTAACATACGAAGTTCTTGAAAGTTTTCTTCTATTGCTCACCCAGTTGAGCAATTACTTTTGAAATTCCTAGGACTTTATTCTGTATCTAAGATACTAGGGTTTCCAAAGTAAGCAGTTTTCTGCTACTGTTTTCACACTACCATGGTTTTAGGACTCAGCAATATATTGGGACTTTATGGGAGATGCCATGAGTAAGTTAGGGTGAGAATAACAGTTAACTTGGAAAGCCAAGTAAGCTATCTTACCCTCAAGGTGCTTATATAGGGAGTTTGGATGGAAAAGCTATAGTGTTATAAATTCACACCTTGCTTAATCTGTGAACATTCTTCCCTATATGTGAAACCTTCATGTCAAGGATATGTTGCTGTCTGTTCCATATAGTACACAGCATAAGCATCTAATATCAAAATTTATGAATTCTTTTCTTGAATTTTCTATTTGCTCCATTTGGCTTTTGGAAAATCACCTTTGGATCAATTTATGTCTCATTTGCTACAGCACATCTAGTAATAATATAATAATCACTATCTATGTATGCTATGTAATGTCTGCATAATGGATGTATTAGAAGAAGCAAATATATTGTGCAGTGCTTTGAGCTTCTGACAGTACTTCATTATATCATCATGAGTTTAGAATCATATCTCTAATGTATGTTTTCTTTTTCATTTTTCAGATGTTCAACTTGCCCATGGCTCTATTCATTCCCCCTTCGGTGTTTGCTGTTCATTTACAGTTTAATCTACTTTACCAGTTTTGGATACATACAGAGGTAAACCAGGTTTTTAAGCCATACCTAAACAGTTAGCCTGGAGCAGTGTCCTGGAAAGCCACTAGCAGCTGATTTATTGTGTAAGAAAAATCTTTGTCTGACTTCTTTAAGGAGAAACATCTGTTCATTTTTATTCCTTTTTCTGAATATATATTACTAAGTTTATAAGAAGCAATGAGGCCAGTTGGTCCCAATTAGATTTGGAAAAAAAAGTAACTGTAAGGAATCAAAACTTTTTTCTATTTTAATACTATATTTTCCTGTCTTGCAGCTTATTAAACATTTTTGGCAGATATTGAAACTGATTTCATTTCTAAGATAAATATTTTAGGGAAAATACCCAAACGCTTCTTAAAGATCATGTAGAGATACAAGTAAAGTCAGATATTGTTTCTTTCTTAGTGCAAGTAATTCTGAGATGAAAAATGCTCTCTGTGTAATGGCTAATTTTTGACTACAATACTTCATTTCTGATTTGTGAATGCATATACCATATCTAGTTTACATACATAAACAGTTAATAGTACACTGCAATTAGCAAGATATTTAACACACTTCTCAGGTGTGTCAAAGGCCTTTGCCTCCATCCTTCCTTAACAATAGGGTTATTAAAAGGTATTTTAGGTTATGAGTCAGTAGCAAATTTCTCAGTAGCCCAAGGTGGCGTACAGGCTAAATATTTCTAAGAAATTTACTCCGGTGATTATTCTGCCCAGAAAGATGCCTTTTCTGTTCCAATTTCATGATGCAATATAAAGGACAGTTCTTCAGGAAATGGATTTTATTTACTTCATCTGATATTTTAGAGTGATTATGTTGTAAAAAATGGAGATTTTCTCTTATTTTTTCTGAGTGTTTCATTAAAATCCTAAACCTAAACCAAACACTAACCCTAACTGTTACCCAAACCGACCCTACCCGTCAACTCTAAACCTTAAGCCCAACCATAAACCTCACCCTGACTCAACACTAACCCTAGACCTAACACAAACCCTAAACACTAACCCTATTCCTAATCTCCTAAACTGTAACGCAAACAATAACTCCGTAAGCCTAAGCTGAAAACTTAAGCCTAACGCGAACACCCTAAACCCAAACCTTAGCATGAACCCCCTAACCATAACCAGAACCTTAAACCCTAACCCCCTAACCTGAACCTTAACCATAATTCAACCCTAACCCTAACTGTAAACCCTAACCCTAACCAAGAGCTAACTTTGATTGCTGACATTTCCTTTCTGTTGGGCACATTTCTCAAATCATGAAGATGTCTGATGCTCTGCAACACCCCGTGCATAGGGAAGGCTTAAATACAATGTCACGTACATCACCAGAGGTGGCATGACTCAAGCAATACACATTAAAGCTTTTTAAAATGTTTTGAACAACTTCAAGGCTTCTTTGCAACCACACCAAGTGAACACTAGGAATCATATCATAGCAGGTTTTCTTTGACCGTGCTCTTGGCTTCACAAACCAGTTTTAGTGTGTTTTGCCACTAAACAGTTTATGGTATGTGTCTTGGGGTGACTTTATGATGTTGTATCCCCCATCACATCTCTATGCCCATGCCTGAATCTTGTGCCTTCCTGTGCCTTTAAAACTGGGTACAACAGAAAGAAAAAAAAAGCCAGAAGAGCTTTTCAAAGCAGTTTTGTGCTCCAAGGTCACTCCATCTTACTCCTCTGCGTATTTCTATGGTGGCAAGAGTGGAGGAAGGACCCTTCCTTTTTTTTTCCAAGTTTTTTTGGCTTTTTCTTGGGAGAGAGACAGAGAGTTAAAATTCTTTAGTCATTTGGCTGGCTTACTAGCTGAGGCAAGAACTTTCCTTGGACTTTTCTGCTCCAGTCTGGATCACCAGCATTGGGAGGCCCATGCCATGGCCTGGGGGGGGCCCCCATGCCAAACTCCAGCTCTGGAAAAGAGAGAGACCACACCCACAAAGGACTCTGAGCGTTTACCAGGTTCTTTCCACAGCAAGAGGTTTTGTTATTTAGCATTATTATTCTTTTCCTGTGTGTTTGTTAAATAAACAGGGTTTTTTCCCTTCACTTTCCTCCAAGGAATATTTCTTTCCCAAACCTGGTGGGGGAGGGGTGGCTGTAACCTGCCTTCTACCAGTGGACATTCAAATTCAGATGTTCTTCCGAATTTGTCTCAAACCAGAACAATTTGCCTCATCTATGTCTTCTCTGGTGTTTGAAGCCATCTCTTCCTTGGCTGGGAGGTTTCTAATATTCTGCTGCGTAGCAGTAACTCAATGGGTCTCAGCACTGGTGCCACAGTGTGCATCTAAAGTTTCTAAAGTGAGTTTCGGAGGCTTAAGAATTGCCTGCATCCCTGTAAAGTGCTAAATCCTTCATAGGGCTTAAAAAGAATTTCCATAGCATATGTGCAATGTGCCAAGTTTAGACACTAGTCTAAACAAGAATGAATTTCAGTCTCAGTGAAAAGATAAGCCAAATTTTTGTCTCGGTTTGAGACAAATTAGGAGGGAACGTCCTGAGATGAACGTGTCCTCTAATGGAAGGCAGGTTTCAGCAGGCCCTTCCCCACAGGTTTGAAAGGAATTTCTTGGAGGAAAGTGAAAAAAACCTGTTTATATAAGGAGCAGGGTGCATGCAGGAACAGGGGGAAAAAAACATTAATAATGTTAGATAAGAAGCCTTCTCATTGTGGAGAAAGGTGGTGGATTTTTCAGAGTCCTGCTCAGCTTCTCCAGAGGTCCTCCAGAGCTGGGGTGCAGTGGCCCAGGGCCTCCCCTCCAGGCGTGGTGTGGAGCTCCTGGTGATGTTCTGGTGTTTCAGACTGGAGCAAAGCTGAACAGGTCCAGAAGAAGAAGAAGAAGAAGCCACAGTCCCAGGAAAAATTTCTTGCCTCTGCTAACAGGCTAGTGGAAGGAGCTAGCTGTGGGGGAGGGGCTGCCAAAACCTGCCTTCCGTTAGAAGACTCGTTCATCTCAGGGCATTTCCTCCTAATTTGTCCCAAACTGAGACAATGCCTTACTATTAAGTTATTGTGCCGGTAGAAAAAACAGTGGATCTTTTGTATTGATCCAGTTGATCCACTCATAGAACTTTGCTTGCAAGGAAAGTTATTCTTAATGTTGATATTGTTGATTTTATTGTACAGCTGAAATCTGTTGAAATATGTTGAAGTCATGGTCTAAGGTCAAAAATTATGTTGAAATAGAAATAGGGTTACACCAGGTATTAGCAGATTTCCTGCTCTCGAGGGCAAGGGATTGACAGAAAAAAATAAGGAAAGGAAGGGAAATGGTATCAGACATGCAGGTTTATGTCACCCCATATTTTTGGTGAAATTAATATGGTGCTTCACCATTATATTGGGTTTTCTTTGCAACAACTATTACAATTTATTGTTTAAAGCTATTGTAGCTCTTTTTTTTTTTTTTCCTAACAGTCCTTTTCTGAATTTTAATGATTCTAATTATCTTACACAGATCATATTAATATGAAAATCTTAATAAGTCTCTGTTTCCATCAGTTTCCTAAATATAAAGTTTGTGCAGGGCTGCAGCCTGGGATTCTATAGCAAAAAGCATCCTGTCTCAGTAACTGCTGCTAGCCCTTATTCTGAGAGCAGATATTTATCATCCCCCAGCAGCTCTGGGGTCCTCTGGGAGCCCCAGGAGGGTGCTGTTATGTGTCATTAAGGGTCTAGGGAATATACACTTCAATATTTCCATTCTGACAGTGCAGTGTAATAGTAATGTAATAGTTTGCTTCTAAAACACAGGAGCAATTGATAAGAAACTTTTTCTCCTCAGATTTCTATTGCTTTTCATCAGTATCAGTTTCCTGAGATACAGTTTGGCCCCACATTGAATAGTCAGATGTTTGGAAATTGTCACTTCATGACTTCTGATTGTCCATCTTTCTCTTTAAGAAAAATAAAATCTAGTAAGATACAGGGGGGAAAAATTTCTTTAATAGTTGATTTTTTTGGTTTTTTACATAGGACTGAAAAGTTTAGGAAAGCGCATGCAGAATTTATTGTTTTGTAGAAAAAGAAAGGTGACATTTATATAATAGGAAAGAATTTAGGTACATGAAAGTTTCTGAGGGAAGATATTTTGTTTTGAGATTAATTTAAATTGAATTCAGTCATTACAAAAGAATGATCATGCTGTGCTGAAACTTTCTATGCCATGTTTCAATCTAGAGCAAAACTTTATAGTCAAATATAACCCCTGATATTTTTCTATACTTAAATTTTACATGTGTCCAGTGTTGTCTCAAACAAAGTTAAGAGGTGTTTCCTGTGTTAAAACTTTGACCAGTCTCATTATTTGTTATGTCAGTTTTTGTCCAGCTTTACTACCAGCAGATCAGACATGGTCTATTTTATTTTAACTCAAGTGACTCGTATATTCTTGTGACTACAGTATCATAAAGATCAAAAGTACACATTCGTTCTACCTCATTTAGACTTCTGTATTTCCTACATACTTGGTATGCATTAGTTTTTACTATTTTATATAGAATAGTACAGCATTTTAAGCACTATAAATCTTACATAGAAATGATATTATTATTGTGGTGCTGGTTTCTTTTACTATTATTTATTATTAGAATGGACTATTGATACAGGAAAGGAATGTCTGAAATTAATAAAGTTGTGTATGCTAGACTGAAAACACAACTTTGTGACTTATGTCATGCACTTGTGTTTTTTCACTACTTCTGTTCATTCTGGATCAATGGGCCAAAACCAGAGATATGAGATTCAAAGCCGAGTGCCAGGTCCTGTATTTTGATCACAACAACCCCATGGAGGGCTACAGGTTGGGAGAAGAGTGGCTGGAAAGTAGCCAAGCAGAGAAGAATATGAGGCTGCTGGTGTGTCAGCAGCTGAACACGAGATGTCAGTGTGCCCAGGTGGCCAAGAAGGCGAATTCATCTTGACCTGTACCAGCAGTAGTGTGGCCAGCAGGACCAGGGAGGTGATTTCCCCCCTGTACTCAGCACTGGTGAGACCATACCTTGAATCCTGTGTCCAGTTCTGGACTGCTCACTGCAAGAAGCACATTGAGGTGCTGGAGGGAGTCTGGAAAGAACAGTGGAGCTGGGGAAGGAGCATGAGTCCTGTGAGGAGCGGCTGAAGGAGTTGGGGTTGTTTAGCCTGGAAGAAAAGGAGGCTCAGGGGAGAGAGACCTAATTGCTCTCTACAACTGCCTGAAAGGAGACTGCAGCCACATGAGGGCCGTTTTCTTCTCCCAGGCAACCAGTGACAGAACCAGAGGAAATGGTCTCAAGCTGTGCTAGAGGAGGTTCAGGTTGAACATCATGAAAAATATATTAATTAAAAGTGTGGTTAAGCATTGGAATGGGCTTCCCAGGGAAGTGGTGGAGTCACTATCTCTGGAAGTGTTCAAGAAATGTCTGGACATGATGCTTAGTGCTATTGTCTAGTGATATGGTGGTGTTTAGTCAAATAGGAGTTGATGGTCTTGTATGTCTTTTCCAAACTTAATGATCCTATGAATGTTGCACCATGTACATTGCAATCTGAAATTATATCAGAATTTTTTCAAAGATTTAAAAAAATCTCTGATTAGCACCAAAGCATTGAAATAAACTCCTAATAATTTATGTAAATGAAAAATGGAAGAAAAAAATCAACCCCCTCCCCCCAAAACAAAAACAAAAACAAAACCAAAAAACCGTAACAAAAAAAAACGAGGAAAACATTTGGCAGTGTTAGGTTAACTGTTTGCATTGATGATCTTAAAGTTCTTTTCCAACCTAAATGATTATATTGTTCTTTGATCTCAATAAATCAAGAAAAAACAGGTTTTAGTTCTATCCAGTACTGTTTATGTCAATTGAATGACTCAGATCTGCTCTTAAATAATCTGAGAGAAATGCTTCTATGACTGGACAGACTATTCTCATCTAGATCATAAGGGAAGTAAAAAAAACTACTTCAGTCAAAGGCCACTAAAAATCTAATTTTTCAAAAGCCTCAAAATGTTTCAGAACTGTTACTGACAGACAGAAATACACCATTTCAGTTTATTTTCGCAGGTGATTCAGAAGGTCTATGGCTTATATTAAACTATATCCTTCCATTATGCATTTATTACAACCAATAAGTTAGGTGTGTTTATAACCTGATAGACACCTGTGAAAAACAGAAATTAGTTTCTGTTGGTTTAGCTGTAATTTTTATGAGATGTCAAACTCTATTTAGAAAGTATCGACTGATCCAATCCCTGATGGTAGTAATTGCAGCAGCAGATTATTCCTTGCCTGTTTGATCTTTGACATGTATTGGTTTCTGTTTAATTTTCTAATTTAAGGAAAGAATATGATCTGCCCTTTACCATACTCACAGAAGTCAGGTTTTCTTAAGGCATCTCTTTTCACCTTGTGTAAGCCTTTCTACCTCATCCAACTCTGGGACCAGAAAAAAGTGTGCCACAACTATTAACCAGGAGTAACATGGGTGAAAACAGGAGAGGAATGGGAATAATTTTAGCAACACCTCATGCAGACTGGAAAGAGAGGCATGAAATTGCTACAGCTATAGGGAAAAATACTTTTTTTGGTCAGAAAACTCTTATTAGTAAAACTGAAACTTGCTGAGGAAGTATGGTATTTGTCAAAAGAATATTTTGCACTTATGCACAGTGTGTACTGGTCTAAGTTTTTGTCTGTGTCTTTTTTTACCTTTGACTTCTGCTGAGTTTTCTTAATTAAAATCTTGGACCGAGAAATTGTGAAGTCTTAGTGCCTTCATGCCCTGCACAGCCCATCCGGGCTCCCTGAGTTCAGGTGAGCTCTTGTGGCCCAGTCCTTAAATTCTTGCATCAATCAGCTCATATCTAGGAAAATAGCCCGATTCAGAAAAGATCTGTTTCAGTTTGACTTTATTTTCCAATAAGGAAATCAAACAAGCAGATTGAAGAGCCAGGTAAAACTAAGGAAAATACATAAAAATAGGCATAAGTTCTTCTAAGTAGCAGTACACCTGTGATTACCATATCAATAGCAAAAGCTATTCTTGAAACTCTAGAGGACATATTTTTCTTTTTAAGCAGAAGCTGTTTGAGACAAAAATCTATTGGATGGTGAATGAATTGGATGAAAGAATCATAGTTAGGACACTGTGATAAATAAGCGACAGCATGAGACAACAGGAAAATATTCAGTTATTAATTTCCAGGTCCTAACAATTGAGAGTGGTCTATTTCTTTGAAAATTTTATTTTTCAGGAGTAAAAAAAAATATTACAATGTCTATTTCAAGAACTCGCAGTAGTTTTTTAATTCATTTCTCAGAACTAAAAAAAAAGTAAATTTGATCAAGAAATAAAATTTTGAATTTAAAAAGCATTTTATCAAAATTTATTTGATGATTAAAAAACTTACATTACTGTTACTTTTTTAGTGTTTGTATTAGAAAGAAGATAGTTTGATTGTGTGGCTGATTTGTGGAGTTTAAGGAAGATTTTGGTACTAAGCTAAAGTGTTCAATAGTTTGCAAATAAAAAAAGAAATGCTTTGCTAGGAGGTGTTGCAATCCAGTTTAAACCCAGAAGAGCAAAGGAGAGCATAAATCTCTTTGTATAAACCAGGTAGAACTTAGAAGGTTCGAAATATACCCAAAAACAAGATTAAAACCAAACGAGGTTCAGTGTTGCCAAAAAATGATTTTATTTAATAGTAAATGAGGCAAAGAGAAAGAAAGAAAGAGAAAAGGATGAAAGAAAGAAATAGAGAAAGAAGTGTGCGTGGAGGGTGAGGGGACAGGGAGAGGGTTACAGGGATTAGGTGGGAGCATCGGGGTCCCAACGATGTCTCATTGCTCATCTCCATCTGTTCTGCTGGCGGTGAGGGTCCCCCACCACCGCTGCCACACAGCCCGACACGCCAACACATGCTGGAGAGTACAGAATGCTGTGGATTATTACACGCTTTGGGCTTGGTGGGAGCACTCATTCCCTTGAAGGGAGCCAGTTTGACCCTGCCCCTCTCAACTCTGAGGGTCTGTTATCCCCTGTTATCTGTCCTTCATGTGGATGCAGCTTTCTGCCTGGGTAAAGGGGTCCCTCAGCTGGGTTCCTCTGCACAGTGGAGGATGGGCATTCACTGCCTCTGAATAGAGGATTTTCTAACACACACCCAAAGCCTCTCTCGGTTCGAGGGTCTGTTCAAGCCTGGCAGCTGATAGCCCTGGGGACGTGAGCTCCGCTCCTGAGGTGCTAAGGTTATGCTCTGTGAATGCTCCCAGCCCTGAGTTTTTATCTTCATCAATAAGTAGTCCAGGGCCTCTCAGAGCCCCATTTAGGGTGTGGTAGTCTTCTCTGCAGCATTTGTAATAGAGTTTTAAAATACCTTCATGAAAATTTTTAAGTAATAAACTGTAATATTTCAGTCTCTGACAGGAGGTAAATATCTCTAGGCCTGGTTTACAAAGTCATGTATTTATTCTTAGTTTAAAGTCATATATTTATTCTTAGTTTTCTGTACTGTGAATATTTCCTATAAGGTCAGTAAGATATGAGTCAAATTTAATGTGTGGAAGTTTTTGCAAAATGGTGATATGCACCTGGTATCAAATGGATCACAGTGGAAACAGAGTATGGTGGACTGATTGGATTTTCTGACCAGGATAAGAAATGTTGTTTGGCTTTTGCTTTTCTGTTTATGTTGTTTTGGTTTATGTTTGTTGGGTTTGTTGATTTTTTCTTTTTAATCTAAAAATATTATCAGTAAAAGGTAAGATCAGTAATAATCCAATGTATTGAGTAGAATTGTGAAACTGCAGTATCTCTTGAATATGATTCTAGAAGGTCACTTGGAATTCAAACACCATATGCCAAGAAAACCTTTATTTTTCTTCATTCTAGTATATTGGTTCATTTTAATGAAATAATGAACTTACTTTCTTTAATTCAGCCACATTAGCCAAAAATAGACACAGCTCTGTCTGATGTTCCCTTTCAAATTAGAAACACACACATCTGTCGTTGTCAGGTTACAAGGAATCAGAAACTTACCATTCAGAAGACTTTTGCTAGAAGTCATCAAAGGGGTGAAGGTAATTAGAGGTGATGGCAGCCATTCCCCTAGTCTGATGTTCAAGATTGTGTCTGTCAGCATTCAATGACATGATGATTTACTGGAATTCCTGGAAACAGGTGACATCATCCAACAGCCTACTGCATACCTTCTTACTGTTACAAAGATCCAGGAAATTATTTTAAAAACAATGGGGAACAAATTATTTTCTGATTTGCATAAAGAACCAAACTTTGGTTTACAAAAGAAAGTTCTTTTTAAAGAAAGTGTGGTTTACAAAAGAAAGGCATATTCCTGATTGCTGATGCTTTTGTCATTCATAAATTCATTATTTGTCTGTGGCAAACTCTCAAATCAAACGTTTACTCTGGAGAGAAAAACAAATTCAAAAAACACCAGGAAGATAAACATACTTTCTTTAATGCAGACAGTGACTTCGCAGGTCCAGATAGGCTATGTATACATAATAGACGTTAAAACTTAAGCATGATTCCAGGAAACAAAGAGATCGCACTGATTCAATCCAGCCTGTCTGCCAAAATGGCTTATTAGATTTTCTGACCAACCTGCAGGATGAAAGGCTTGTCATCATTGCACTTGCCAGAACGCAGAGAAAAGTGAAGCTGACAATGCCATCATTAAACACAAATACTAGCAATAACTGTAAAATGTGTTCCAGTTTTCCATGTTTCATTTCCCCCATGAGGGGAGAAAAGTATTGTCTTTCTAGATATATAAGGCATATAACTCTGCTTTTTGTTTTAAATAAAAAGAATAACAAAAGAGAGAGAAAATAAAACATTCGTAAGAGAGCATTCTGTTCCTGTCCTGCTGGACTGTAGGCTGCACTGTAGGCTGCACTTGGACACAGTATAATCAGGAAAAACATAGGGGGATGAAGTTTGGAGTTCCTTCTGTCGTGCCTAAAAGCTCAGTGATGATTAATGAGCATCCTATTTTAACTGTGTGTGAACTCCTGTTTTGACTGTGCTGTGCACCCAGTAGCTCTGAATTCAACATGCAGCACAGGAGCCATGATTATTTTCATTCAAAAGTGGCTCCTCCATGATAGTAGGATTGTATTAGTGGTTTGCATTTTATCAGCAACAATCCAGACAGAAGAATCCTCCCCTATCCCTGTTGAAGTTGGTTCACTAGTGGGGCCAGAAATAAAAAGTTTATGGGATAAGAACATAATCAAGAACTTCAGTTTGGATCCTTTTAGTTAAGTTCTTGAGTGTTGGCTTCTGGTCCTTGCACCAAAGGCTCTTCTTTCAAGCAACAGCTGTGAAGTGTTTACTTCAGCAGCAGTGGGCCTGACTATTGCTAATCTGCCTGCAGAAACCCTAAAACTAAAGATTGTTCTAAAGAATTTATTTAGGTCATTTTGTCTATTATATTCCTGGAGAGTTATCAAGGTAAAAGTGAAGTGAGCTACTTAAAGATGTTACACATTTCAGTACATTCTGCATCCTGGAAAATAATTTAAACAAGTCATTTACCAAATAAATTTAATATAATAATGAAAGGACTCCACATTAATGATTTAAGAGTTACTGCTCTTTCTAAGAAAGAAAAATCTTATTTTCCGTCTTAACATATTACTTGTAATGCTCTTGGGTTTTTCTCATAGCTTGTACTCACTGAGAATCTATTTAAATTAGTTATAGCTTCAAAGCAAAGAGAAAACTTGAGAGACCCTTCTTTGTTAAAATCACAAAGTATAGTCTGCTGACTATTTTTTGATCTGTGGTAAAAAGGAAGATGAAGAGCCTCAATTGTCTGTATTTTAGTTTACTTTAGGACTGGCATGCTGATTTATGACTTTCTGTTTTTTTCTTTTTTTCCCTGGAATTGCCAGAATGTATTTGTCAGGCTGCTGAAAAATACTGAAATTGTATAGCAATTTTTCTCCTGGAGTTTGTTTAAAATGCTTAACTTGATATATGACTGAAAGTGTGACTTGCTCCATGCTCTATTTCTAATGCTGCAATTAAACCAATCAGTTAATGTTTTTTCATTTTTAGTGGAAAAATTGATTGAAACTTCCTATATGTGCGCACCTTTCCCACAAGGCTTAATTGGACCTATAAAGAAAAAAAGGTTGCATCCACTTATTGAAACTGTTAACTTAAATATTCATGTAGGATGCCAGTTTGATTGAAACCTTACCTCCTGGTTGAGGTGTAAAACAACGAAAAGTGACAAAAGCTTGCCTTTAAGATAATATATTATAAACACATTTCTTAAGTCTGCATGTTTATTATATAAATATGCTCTAAACCAGATTGTCCATTAAAACTAGGCTTTCACCTCCCATTCCTACAATCCAGATTTATCAGAAATTCACCCTCTATGAAACTCTTTATGATCCCAACTGGCCCGATTCCTCTCACTTGTTTTATTTCTAAACTATAAATATTGTTTTTTCTCTCCTCAGTGTGGAAATTCAGCTATATCCATTTTACATGCTTACTGGAGTAGAAAACTGCCTAATCAGATAGGAAAACAGTTGGCGGTGTATAAATCAGACTTTGCCAAGGATTTCAAAGTGTGAAACTGGCAGACGAGCAGATATCCTAGGAGTTCTGCCTTTCCCTATCTTCCCTGTAGAGATTTTACATGGCAAATCTGATCACCAGGGCCATCTGTATAAATACATGGGTGTGTTGTCCTGAATTAACACAGCAGCTCTACTGGGGAATGTAATTAAGGTAATATTTTTAAATTTCCCCACCAGACTGTCTGAAATATAGATTTATATACCAGGAATGAGAATCTTATCTTGATTTTGATGAGGAAATGACTTGTAATATGTGTTTTACCACCAACTAGTCTAACAGAAAGCCCAAAGTTAAGTTCAGAGTGCTCCTTAGTGATGCTCCAGGGATGAATTTACCCTCTCCTGTCCTGCAGATCAGTAACACCATGATATTGAAAATAATGCTGTGCTACAAACAGCTTTTCTTATGCTCAAAGGAAAAAAAACAACCCAGAACCTTTTATATGCAGATGGTTTTACAGTAAGGTTGCCTGCTTTACTCAGTTGACATTCCTTCTTAATGTTCACGTTGAAACAGGGCTAAGTAAAGATTCATGTGGTAGTGGTGACAGGAGGAGTTGTTACACAAGATGTAAAGTTTCCCTTGGATTTCATGTCACGATTTTTTCTCATTACTTAAACAAGAACTGCATTGAAGTGGTGCAGGTACCAGGCAATAAAGATTTCCCTTGGTGCTGACAAACTCTGAGACCGCAAACGGAGGTGCTTACATGCCACAAGAGATATTGCATAATGTTCTTTTCCTTTAGGCAAGGGATTGCTGTCGCAAGGGAAACATCTTTATATAAGAACTACTATTGTAGAAAAAAACACATTTAGTCATCATTATACTCGAAGACTTCAATTCCAGGATATTTTATTATATTATGTATGAAAAGTATTTTTAAGCATACTTTATTTATTACACTGCTTTTGGAGTTGCTTCAATTATTGTCAGTTTTTCTGCTTTATTGTTTAGTGATACCCAAGTACAACAGAGGAAATATATTGGTTTTTAAAGAAAAGAAAGAAAGAAGAATACGTGTTTTGTGGACAAAACTTTTATAACTGATATACATAAGATGCCTACATATCTGATTCTCAGGTAGTTTATTGAGTCCATTTGTGAGGATTTTGACAAATGAAAAATTATTTTTGTGGGATTGGGATGTTAAAAAATAAAGGAAACAGGAAAAGAGTTTTATTGGAATGCTGCAGTTCATCTGTGGGTCACTGGCATGGGAGTTTAGGTGCACATGATGTGTTAATTGAGAAAGGAAAAATCCAAGACAGGAGTTGGTTTAGAGCAGTAGGTGTCTGTATCAGGGAAACAAACACAAATATAAATCCCCAGTCATATTGGTCAAAATACAGATAAGGTTATCATTGGACAATAGTTGGGGTATTTCAGCTTTTAAGGGATTGGTAGCTATTTTTCTGTACTCCCCAAATCACTGCAAGGTGGTGATATATAGAGTCAGAATATTTTATATTCACAAGCAGACTTTTTTTCATTTGAGTAACATGAAATAAGGTTTGAAGTACTGATTATACGGTTATTGTACAATGACATTTCAACTATTGTTTTTTTACTTTTTAGAATACTTTAGAGTAAAAAGATTAGATACAAAAATTAGAGTAGTAGGTTTTTTTAATGAAAATCCCGATTGCAAGCATCAAAAACTAAGCTGATTTTCTTATAACATTCATTTGGTGTTCTTTAAAAAGTTTAATTTTTTTCCTAATATGTGAGCATCATGAAAACTCTTAGTCTAATAAGCCAATTTGAATGCAATGATATTGTAAGCTGAAGATGTTTTTGTGTCTTGAATGGCTGAAACTGATGTATGTGGTTTGGTTACTGGTTGCAACTTCAGTGAAAGCCAGGTTACTGCTGCAAAGAATGCTTATGAGTTCCTTCTAAATTGCCCTTCTCCAAGGAAAATGTCTGGACATAATAAAATGAAGATAGACTGACAGATGAAAGGTAGAAGGGCAAGTGGAATAGCTGCCACTGCCTTCTTTCTCTCTGGATATACTTTTGAACAAGGGCTGTTTCTATGCCACATTAAATTTTGTTATGAGTCAGTTCTTATGAACTTTATTTCTTTCAATATGACTGCAATAAGTTCATGTCTGCCTGACATGACCATGACAAAATCTTGTGTGGCAAAAATTGTCTTACTATCCTATCTGATTTTCTTTGGTGAAAAATCTGCTTGCAGGAGTTTTGTCCCAGGTAAGATGGCAGAAAAATTCAACAAATTTAAACAAAAGAATTATGTTCTTTGCCATGTAGTGCTGCAAGAGCCTTCAAAATTCAGCTTTCAAGTGGTGATATCTTTCTGGTTTTTGGAAAGTTATATGATTATATTTGTAGCATATATGCTTATTAAATAATTATAAAAATATTGGCACCAAAACCTCCAACAACAGTTTTTTATGCTTTTTTTAGGAATGTGCTAAATACCTACAAGTAAACTTACTGATACCAGACGAAGTTTCTATAAATAGCACCCTGTATTATTTTGACTGTCTGGTGGAAAAATATTTGTGATATGTTTTAGACAACGCATTGATTTATGGATTGCTAATACATACATTTGCTAGATTTTTGCTTCATCAGGTACAGAGTTCTGTACCCCCTCAGAGCTTTAAAGTCATATAGTTATAATTGTCATCTCAGATGATATTTTCATCAGTGTGGGGCTGAAATGTCTTTGCAATGGAGCTGACCTTGACTGAATAATGAATCAAAGTAGGCTTGGGCATCAATCACTAATTAAGCCATAGAGAAGATACTTCAGTAAATTTTTACATGTTGACACTCAGAGAAAGACTGTTTTAAAGGATGAGACAGGTTTTTATTACCCAAAGGAAATACTTTCTCTAGTTTTAGTTGGAAAAATTTATTTAAATTTTTACATAAATCCCTGAGGTCCTTACGGAGTCCCAAGACACAAAGTTCTACTTCAGCAAAAGGATGTACTATGTAGGCTTTCAAAAGGGTGGATTTTAGCCCTGAAATTTTAATTCAACCAGGATATTGAGACCTGAAAACATTCTTTCTGTGAACATTTTGTTACAATCCTCTTGTGGGCTAAAACTGAAGACTGCTATGCCTTACTGATTCCCTTCTCTCCTACTGCACATTTGGTTTATTTTCACAAAACTTACTAAGATACTGAGCTAAAATATATTAAAACCAACTGGATCAAAGTTAGTTGTGGTCTATTAGATAAATCAGTGCTCTCTCAGGTGCTGGGCTGCGGTTCAATCCAAGACATTTGGCTCAGGTTAAATTAATTTAAGGTCACATCTCACATGTCTTAAAACAGTGGGATGTTCTGCTTGAGAAAGGCAGAAAATGGAACTAGCATGAATGATGGATTGTTGCTTACCTTTAGGTGGTCTTTTCAGAATTGAACTTATTTTGAGGGAGAGCTGATTCTACTTATGTTGTTCTTGCCTTCTGAGTTAAATGAAACAAAACAAACTTGTCTCAGGATTTTGTTTTTCCAATCAAGTGTGAGCAGGATTTTGAGAAAGATGCTCCAAATACTATAGTTGTCTTCACCTGAAGCATTTTTGTACTTCTGTATTCCTTTAATTACAGAAATTCTCTACATAACCAGTTAAGTACATGTTCTTTTTGCTGTTATTGAAAAATGAAAAAATGTTTCCTTTTATTATATTTAACTGATTTGTAGCAATTTAAATATGTCTGAAGAATGTCCAAAGTCTGCTTTTTGAATCTAAATCTACTTGCACTTGCAAAACTGTAAATTAAAGAGACATGGAACTGCCATATTGCAGGAATCTTTGTTCTGAAAGGAATGAAAATCCTTTTTAGATGAATGGACCTGCTGTCATGAGTAATGACTGTATACCACTATAAATGTTTTGGGGTTTTTTTGGCAGTGTTATCTTATCTCTGTTATTATATTAGAGATCACCCCTTTTGGCAGTATGAATATTAAATTTACTAATTAAATTCTCTAAAAGGAAAAAAATACAGATTCTTGAGTTTCTTAAGGTCTAAGCATTTTTATTTACCTGCTTTTATGCCCCTTTCCCCCTTTTAATTGCAAGACATTATGGCCATAATCAGACATGGTGAATATATACCATTTCAGAATATGTAGTGAATAGATGTCCTTTTTGGTCATCCAGTGATTGCATCACTTCGGGACAGATTTGTGTTTGGGATTAAAGAATGGTTGCTGTGTTCAGGTATCCACACACTTCTTTTGAGCTAACCAAAGTACAAAATTTGAAGTCAGTGCTGGCATTCCTCTAAAGTTTCCTTAAAGTTTCATAGTAGCTGAGGGTACCTAATTTAGCATAAACCATGCTGATACAAACTTAATTGATCACCATTTTCTGACAAAGCTTGAAACACTAGAATGAGTTTTTGGCAATGGATAGTTTCTATCATTTTTGGTTTAGTATTAAGATGATCAAGGCTACCTTTCTGTGCTGTTGACTCATTGCCTTAGATTGTAGCTCCATGATGAATTTATTCTGGTCTACTGTCTTTTCATGCCTCTAACTCATGACATTGTATTTGTGACCATATGTTGGATCAAAATCAGGAACTCATCCAGTTAAACTAACTTAGAAAAACAAAACAAAAGTAGTTTTGATTTGCATCAGTTGCCCAATCAGGTTTGTTGTGTTAAGGCATTTGTGCTGGGGTAGAAGAAAGTTATTGATAGAAGAAACAAGTAGTCAAGGGTACTGAAGGGGGAAGGAGTACTTGTTTCTGGGTAAATGCCAGCTATTTGCTGACATAAAGTGTTCCCATAACTGGGATCATAGAGATGCATCGAATCCCAAGCAGTGTCACTGGATATGGATAAGAAAAATGAGTGAAACAATTCGTATGGAATCACAAAATTATCAAGATTGTAAGAGACCTCAAGATCATCTAGTCCAACTGTCAACCCAGCATCACCAGAATCTCCCCAGAACAATATCCTCAAGTGTCACATCCAGATGCTTCTGGAACTTTTCTAGAAATGGTGACTTCACCACCTCCCTGGGCAACTTATTCCAAGGCCTAAACACTCTTTCAGTGAAATTATTTTTTTCTAATATCCAATGTGAACCTCCTCTGGCACAACTGAAAGCCATTTCCTCTTGTCCTTTCATTTGGGAGATGGGAAAAGAAACCGACCTGCACCTCACTGCAGCCTCCTTTCAGGTAGGTAGAGAGCAGTGAAGTCCTTCTGAGCCTCCTCCTCGCCAGGCTAAACAATCCCAATTGCCTCAGCTGCTCCTCTCATGACATGTTTTCCAAACCCTTCACCAGATCCATTGCCTTTCTCTGGACATGCTCCAGCGCCTCAATGTCCTTTCCTGTAGCAAGTGGCCAAAAACTGGTGCAGCCTCACCAGCGCTGAGTACAATGGGACCATCACTTCCCTGTGATTCTGTGTTATTATCAGTTCTCATTGCCAGTTCTCTCAAAGACTCTCATGAAATAATGATAAAAAGAATAAGAAAAAATTGACTGATAGATCAAAAGAAATTAGCTTCTGGATCAAAAAGAAAATTTTTGTTTAACTTGTATTTTACTATTTTTAATGAAAATTTTTGTAACTGTAATACAGTGAAATGGTTCAGGAAAAAAAATTGCACTTCTGTCTTCTTATGCAGTTCTTCAGAAGATAAACATCCTTTCTTTTGCTTTTACTCCTTTTCATTTCCCTAATTCTTCTTGATCTTGTACAGTATTTTCAAGTTGATTGAAACTTTACATTTTTTAAGGTTATCACCAAACTTGGGCCTCTGGAATGGATTCTTAATACTCCCAGTCATCACAGAGTTCATCATGGTAAGATAAAAGTGGAACCCCTTACTCCTTGGTGCATTTTTTTTTTTTTCTCAAGGTTACTATTTGTTTAGTAATAGTAATGTAATAAAATTGTAATATAAAATAAGTTTTACTGAAAAATTTTAATTTTGACCACTATTTCAGAAGTGGTCCCTGTTCAGTTAGAATTTCACAGTATTTAAAAAAAAAATTTCAGAACTTATGTTTAATTTAAACATTTTAATGTTTAAGATTAATTATTGAGCAGAAACTAAGTCTGAATAACATGAAATAATTTGAAGACTTTGAGCAAAAATTTCAATGTTTTAAGTATGAAGAATGATAGAAAAAATATCTCATCCTTCCCTGACTACTGAATCATCAACAAACACACTTTTGCATTCAAATTCAAGCACTGTATATGTGAAAAACATGGCTAGGTTTAGAAGAACTTTAAAATATTTTGGTGGAATTTGATTTCACCTGTCTGAATTATTGGTAAATCTCACTTCACAGAAGTGCGTGATGACTGGTTTTTCATCAGTAGTCAGAGGCCTTCAAGAGTGTACTGCATATATAAATTGTACTTATAACTCCACTGTATTCTGAAAAATATCATGAACATATCAGAGACAGAAATGAATTTCACAGATGTCCTTGGCTCATTCAGTGTGCAGAAATAGGAAGTTTGAAAAAAATTAGTGAAAGAACAATTTGAAACAGACTAAAACGGAGTTATATGTACAGAGGATGTTACTAATGTTTATTACATCCTCACAATCACTGTATCCACAGTGGTGGTGCTGTGTCTAGTCCCTGAAATTTGCACAACTACTGGTAATCCTCAAGGAGACAGTCTGGTCTTACTTGCTCACCTGTAAATCTAAACTAACGTTCTCATCCTGGTTGGAGTTAAGCTGAATCATTGCAGAGCTGATCAGGGCTGTACGGTTGCTCCAGACTACTTGCATGGACTTTGGAATATGTAACCAGTGTTTCTTCGCTGATAACTTTGAAAGGACTGCTTATATACAAATACATTCCCTAGAAAACATAGAAGGATCAGTTTTCCTCACATTGAAATTAATAGTGCAGGATCAGATATATGACATAGAGGATAGAGACACCTGACAGCCATTAATGAGATTATTACACATATATGAATTTAGCATATTTTTTCTTAGGTATGAACTGGTGGAATAATTTTTGTTTGCTTTTTAATTTGTTTTTATAAATATATTTTGACCTGGTTTTGTTCTCCAAATGAGTCCTTTTATTTCACAGAAGTTTTGGCTATGACGCATTGGATTTTTATGTTTGAATCTGAATAGAAGGAGAACAATAAGGCTATTAAGAAAAAGGAAATTTTATATAAGTATGAGGAGTGGTGGGTTAGCTGTCTTTTAAAGTTCTTTTTAGACTAAAGCAATGCGAATGATGACTTTCTCTTATAATTCAGTTGCTAGTATTCTTATTTATCCCATTACTTGTCTCATAATTGATTTTTATTATAGGTAGAAATCCTTACTGCATTGACAAAAATTATGGTGGCACACTCATTATCTGGGACAGAATATTTGGTAAGTAACAGAAGGTGTTCTCTGTCGTGTTTAGTCAGTGTGGCAAAAATATGTATACTTTTGAATTTGATTGTTTGCCATTCTTTTGTTTTCTTCTTCCATCAGGAACATTTGAGGCCGAAGATGCAAAAGTTGTATATGGCTTAACACATCCAGTAAATTCATTTGATCCCATCATGCTCCAGGTGCTATAGTTTGTGTCGCTGACTCTGATATCTTCAACATTCAGTCATATTCAAAAGAAACTCCTCTCTTAGGCACAGTTGAGGCTATCCTTGTGTTGCTGACCAGTCAATTACATTATCTACAACTTCTTCAGTATTTTGTTATGAGGCAGCCATTTCTACTCACTGCATTGAGTACATGCAGAGTTCGTGGTAATCATGAAAATACGAGCCAGGAAAATTAACAACTAATTAGAACAGTGATATATAAGCTGTTGGGCTGAGTGAGATCTGCTTTGCAATATGCAGTGCAATAATACACAGTGAAGCACAGACAAAAGTATATATTAAAAAAAAAATTAAAAAGAAAACTAATTAGTGTGGTCCTTCTTAGATTAATTGGTCCAGGTTTAACTTTAGCTAGATAAAAATTCTCTACAAAAACATGAGAAGCAATGGAGTCCATATTTGCTTTTCATGACTGTTCATCCAAGGAGGAATCTTAAAGAATGAGAAATTCTTCTGTCAGGGCTGTCAGGACTGGAGAGTGGGAGGATGTGCAATTATATCCATTTCAGTCAGATACTAAGTAGTTTAGCTATTGAGAATATGTCGTGTCAAGGTCCCAGTAACCAAATCATATGGCATAAATATAGCTATACAATATACCACTAAGTACTCTGGAATGATTACAGGACACACAGATGGAAAAACAGATTTTCCTCTGAGCAGAAGTCATTGTAATCCTCACCAAATTAACCAAGGGTTGCATATAGCTTTGGCCTATTGCAGCCAGGTTTTCTGAACTGTCTTCATCTCTTCCTAATTTATTCTCTTTACAGAGTTTGAAAAATCATTTAGTTGAAAGTTAAAAATTAATAAAATAAAATTTTTTATTAATCTTTATGTTGCTAACAATGAAAAATTACTTTTTCTTTTTTTTTTCCAGTTATGTCCCTTGGCTCATATTTGGAACACATTTTGGGCCACACCTGGGTTCTGCAATAAGCTTTCTGTCATATTCAAAGGGCCAGGCTGGGGACCAGGCAAACCTAGACTTGGCCTTCCTGAGGAAATCCCAGTGGTAAATAGAATATGCACAGGCTTTCAGTTGTGTGTAATTTACTTGGACCTCTTAATGCTACTGGATCAATGTTAAAAACTCTACACATGTTATTTTAAATTAGCAAATTAGCAGTCATAAAGCACGGGGGAAGATGAAATGGGAAAAGAAACTGAAGGAAATGAATGTTCTAGCTGTGGGGTTTTTTCCATTTTATTTGACAGAAAAAAAGTATTTTTTAATTTCTTTTTCGTTATTCATTTCCTGAAGAGATTTTCAAAAATTTTCTATGGATTGCGGTAATTTCTCTCTTTTTTTTTTTTTCATCTGTGGACATGCACAAACACACAGAGTTAAACTCTGTCTCAAGCTAGGTAGTACATAAGTTTGACAGTAGATTATCTTTCTTCAATTACCTGTCTCCCTATTTGTATTTGTTAAAGTGTAAAGAATATGAAGGAACAACAGGCCAGAGCAGGTCACTCTTGAAGGCAAGTATCTGTTTTACTTTATACAGATCACTGGAAAAGAAGTTCCCTTCAATCCATCTGTGCCAGCTTATATTAATTGCTATGCACTTGTACATTTTGCTGTAATAGTGGACTTGTACACCGAACTTCTTGCTTCTATAAGTGTAAGTAATTCCTTCCTTTATGAAATAATATCTCCTGCTAAGAGCAATGACACACTGTGTTTCAATATTAAAGCATTGAGCAGAGGCTCTATAGCAAACTCATATCTTACTTGAACTATTAAAATAATAACTAGGTTCTGTAAAAAGAATCAACATAAATGGCTAAATATATAATTCCATGCTATTAAATATACAATGTTTGATACTGTTTAGTAAACAGGTTTTAATAGTCTTACCAGTTATTTACATAACATATATTATTTGCCTAGAAGATGTATGTGTCTGCTTCAGTTTTTAGAACCTCATGAGCTTTGAAACTATGTAGGTTTTAAGATGTCAAGGTTGGTCATACTACTGGATGTGCAGGCTTTAGAAGGAAGATTGCAATGGTCTTGAAGTGCTTGCAGTTGAGAAGGTTGGTGTCAGCATGAGTTCAGAATTGGAGAGGCACAAAGTCAGGGCAAATCCATCTTCCAGTCTCCAACATACAACAGCATTGATAGAAATACAGCAAGGAGAAGCAGGTATTTATGACCATGGGTTTGGGTTGATGGGACCTCCATGGTAACTGGTTCCCCTGTGGATATATGGCAGCCTCTGAACGTGAACTACAAGACCATGTCCACCTACAAGAAGGGAGGCATTATAAACTGCTTCCAGGGTTTCGCTCCTTTTTTTTCTTCCTTCCTTTATAACTTTCCCTCATGTACTAAAGCTAACATTTTCTTGTTATGAAGCAGAATTTAATGCATCTAATATTCCCTCAAATAAGTGAAAGACCTCTCAAGATGTACCAGAACACCACAAAAGACCCTTTGGTTGTCTATTTAAACCCATTCTAAGACCTCCCTAAACAGCAATGTTCTTGTTGTGTTTGTGTCACCCACTTTGCCATAGCAGGCTGTGAACATGCTGAGGGCCCCTTCAGCCTCTGCCCTCCTGTGGGCCTGCTTTGTCCTGGCATGCTCGCCTGGCAATTTCCAGCCCTTGGCCAACAGTGGTCACAGGTCCCTGCCCACCTCATTGGACACTGCAGTGCGTAGCATTCCTGGTATGATATAAAAGGCATGTTCTTCTGATTAGTATGGAGTTATGCTACATGCCGTGTTTGCCTCTGCAAAGGGTCGCACTGCAGTTGCAGGGAATTAGGAGATTACTAAATCAGCTGAGGCTTAGTCTGTCCTAAGGACAGGAAATTAAGCCAAGGGTAAGAATACATATCTCCAAAATATACAAGTCGAACAGTATACATGATTGCCAATGTTCTTATATTAAGAAAAACCTCTGCAAGATTGTGCAGATATGCTTCTGGATTCCTACACACATTTTCTGTGTTTGAGGGTTTTTTTATTTGTTTCATTCTGCTGTTGGGTTGGCTTTTTTTTAAACTTTGCTGCTGTTGCTTTTAGCAGCAAGAATTAAGGAATTAAGGAGTCTGATTTTTTTTCTATTTTATTCTTTTTTCTTTTTGCCTTTTTCTTGTCCTGGAAAAAAAAAGGATGGTTGACATTATTTTCTCTGCTGGTAGCTGCAGTTGTTCAAGAATAAATAATAAAGAAAGTTGAAAAATGCACTTAAGCCCCATATAATCATTAAATTCTTTCAGTCATGGAGGAAACATCCTGAAGATCCACCATTTATGAATTCATTGTAAAAAAGCAACTAGAAAATTCTCTGCACAAAACTGCAGGGTAATAAAGGAATAAGGATAAGAAGGAGAGCACAGGGGACTGGAAGCACCTCGTCTCAGGACATAAACTTTCAGCGTGGGTGTAGAAAGTGCTGGTCCCAAGGCAGAGTTCCAGCATCGCTCTGCAGTACAGTGGGGAAGCTGTCATGAGAAGGAAGCTTGTGTATGAATAACTTTACTTGGCAAAAATCTTCCTTCAATATCAGTTTTCCACTACACTGAGTTATGAAATGTCTATGGATACAACTCGAACACTCTGTCTGGCTATGAATTATGTCATAACTGTGGCATAGCTCCATAAATGGAGAAAACTAACTGTTTTCCTCATCTTTAGGTATAAGTTCCATTTCATAACAGCCATAAGACACAGCACACAGCTATTACATTTCTCAAGTGATTACAGTTGCTCAGTGTTTGGTCTCACGCCCTGTAGAAGTGTTAAATTTCTCTATCCATAAAGAGCAACCATATACCTTCTGTCTGAATGACCTACATTTAACTTATGAAAAGAGCAAAACAGGAAAGAACAAATATATATTTTCCACAGGAGAGAGCATACAGTGTTTGTTTTCTATATAGTGATCTGCACTACATCCAGTGAATAAAAATTGCTTTCTGAGCTCTGCACATCTAGATCTGATCCAAAGCTCATTGAAGAAATGGGATTTGGATCAGTCCCAGAGAGAGTGCTAGGAGTGTAAAACTGCAGTACATTGAAAACAAAAGTCTCATAGTTCCAGAACTGCAGGTATCATATAAATCAAAGTGAAGCACACCTTAAACACATTTTGCAGTCTTTTTTTATTGTAGTTAGATACTATAACATTTACTGTGCTTATAATTATATGTGAGCAGTTTGAATTAGATGAATATTAGTAAGAGGTAAGATAGATCTTTTGAAAGCTAATAACACAAGTAATGTATCCATTCAGTAGGGCATCACAAGTATTGTGTATGTAATATCGCTAAGGATTTACAATTTATTTCAAAGAATTCTAAGTTAAAATAAATTCATACAGCCAAAGACACCTAACAATAGAATTTCATAGCATTATATTAGCATTCCTAATTTGAATGTTGAAAGTGTTTGATGTATGATAGCAGGGCATCTGTTAACTTATGAAACATGCTGGCATCATTCTTAGCAGTTCTTTTGAACCACTGGACAAATCGGAATGAGAAAATGCATCCAGATTATTCTTTGAAAGGACTTAAAAAACTGGTTCTATAAAAGGCAACTTGTAATATTTCAATGCTTATCTAAATACAGATTTGGAATGACATTTCCTTTATGTAAATTAATAATTTTTTTCATTACTAAAAAACCATAATAATGCTATGGCATTCTGTTGATTACATAGCCATGTAAACTTCTTACTAAATTCTAAAATCCCCTTCCCCCTCTCTTTTTAAGGCTCAAAGATATTTTTAAAGCTTTAAACGAAATGAAAATCCAACAGAAATATTTTTTTCTGTTTGATCGCAGCCAATAACCACATTGCAAAGTTGTGGCTGACTTGTAATTGGGGAACCTGCTGTGGTCTCACATGCTTCTCTGTTTATACAAATACTCCAGTATACAAATACTCATTTATTTTATATGTACATCCATGCATACTATGTTTAAGTGGAACAAGGATGCTGACGCTAATGGAGGTGTAAAAGGCACATTCTTTTCACACTGCTGCTTGCAGTGCATAGGTTTAATATATGATGTTAGTTTAGTGATATAACCCACTGACTATTTTGTTGATTTTGGTAGAGTAAGGCCTAGAAAATGGATGCCTCAGCTGCCAGCATCCACTTCATAGGGTGATACATGTTTGAAAGTAAATAAAAGAATCAAGGCAGCATATTACTATACCACTGGAACTGTAAGAGAAAGTTAAGGAAGCAAACTAACAGTGGTAAAATTTATGCTCTATGGCTAGTTTTCTAAAATCTGTTATTCCCAATGGCATCATGGTGCATTTCACTGAAAATGCCTCAGTAATTCTTAACTAGGAGTACAAATGAGGGAACAATTTTTTTTTAGTGTATGTGAATATAGTGTGTGTACCTACAGTGAAAGGTAACTTGCACCTTCGACCTTCATGGTTCCCAGTAAGGCTTTTTGCCTCACCCTTCACTGTTCCAAATGCTGATTTGGAAGTGGAAAGCTGCCACTGTGCTCAGGCATTATGGTGCCATGCTTTTGTGTGAATCTGATGATAGCATCAATTTGAAATTAACCAGGATCTGCAGGTTGTGCTTTAGAATCCTCCAGCCCCAGCCCTTCACTTTCTGGGCCACAGTGGGTATTGACCATTAGGAGTTTTACAAATAGCTAGTGGTCAAAATAGTATGGTTCAAGTAGGAGTGTGTCTGAAGAGAAATGGAAATTGGCCTGAAAAAACATATCTGTGAAATATGATCACACCTGGTTTAGGTAGTTATTATGCCAGAGAACCTCATGTAGCATTTTAACCATTTAAAGATAAAGGCTTGTTTACATTTGAGTTTGATTTTTAAAGAAATCGTAAGGGTGCTTCAGTTCTTCTGATTTAAGAACAAACATTAAAATATATTTCTATTCATTTTTTTTTCTAGAACTCCATGTTTAAAACTCATCTAAAATTTATTAATTTCCTTTCAAGTTGTTAGTCTGTGCTTTATTCTTCTGTGTTAGATAAATGGGGGGAATAATTTTAATTTTTTCCCCATTCTTCTAGAAATGTAAAATGTAAGATATAAAATACATCTTTATCAAAGAAAAAAGTCCTTGATAGAAGTTATGGGTAAAACTACCACTAAAATCTGACCCAATATTGTCTGCTTTTTGGGAAGTGTTTCCATCATCCACTCAAATCCAACTCTTAATGCAGTACCAAATTTAGGCTTTAGTCTTGCAGTCTACCTAATGGCAAGGAATGGAATTCCTAAAGTGCTTAGGTTATTCCCATATTCCCAACACTCTCTCTCCACGAGTTTCAGCAAAAGCTTAGGTTAATAACAGGTTTTCAAGAACTTCAGTGAAGGTATTTAAAGGCAGGTAGAATGAATCAGCACCTCAGTTTTCTGCAGCTGGAGTCACAAGGAAATCCAGATGCCTGGGACTAGCTAGCCAGCTTGGAAAGGCAGAAAAGTTTGAAATTGTGCAGCTCTTTAAAACTGGAAACCAGGGACACCCTTACTCATTCATAGCATGTACTCTTGTATCCTTCATGAAGACAAGTTATTAGCACTTGTATAAAAACCATCACAGTTTCATTCATTTTCCACAAAGTGTGATTTTAGCCATATATTGTAATGTAGCAATTCCATGACCTGATGGAAATCTGGATTTGATGTTCAGTTCTCTTTCCTGCCAAAGAAGATACAAAACCTTGTTCTCCTTTTCTCACAATAGTGCTCTACCACTGTGGGAGCATTTCTGAGGCAGAACCTGGTGCATCATCCTGGAAACAAAGAAAAATCAGACCCACCTGGCAAGCATGAGTAGATTTTAAAAAAAGTGTAATTTTTCAACTTAGAAGTGAGGACAGTCTTTAAGGTGAAAAGTTTTGGATTTTAGTTCTCCTTCCCTGGAAGACTCCTTTATTTGACAAGCAACAATCATTGAAAAGCCTATCAAAACATTTCTAAGAGATTTATGGATGAATTCCCTTATGCCTGTGCCAAATCACATTTTTCTTTGCTTACTTCTCGAATTTTTGTATGATCCAGTTTGTACAGGAAGCTGAAGTGGGAGTTAAACTCAATATGGTTAGATGAGCAGTTAAAGCACTCTTCATTTAATTAAATTCAAATAGAGTCTGTGCCTGATTTTTATAAAAAAGTTTTGTCCAAACATTTTGTCACTTCAAAACAAATTTCTCCTATTGCTAGCAATGGAAGGTTTATCATAAGGAGGAATGGAACAGACTGGTAATGTAGAAATGCAGTAGTAAGTTTGATTCTCACCTGGTACAAATCTGTGCAACAGAGTGGCTTGACAGGTGTCATTTGTAAGAATTGTGTTCTGGCTTGTAAACTGGTGAGGCTGCTGTTTAGCTTGCTCATTGCTGGGATTGAGTTTTCTTTGTTCAATAACTGCTGAGGATATCTAAGTAGGTGTTTGTGATGCTTCAGTAAAACAACAGAAACCCGTGCAGACTGAGTGTATGGTTTGATGTGTTTTGCAAACATGGGCACTCTAAGTTCACACAGCTGTAAAAGTTGAAAATATCCTCCTGTGGCCTCCCATGCTCACAGATACTTACCTTAGACCTCTTTGAGGGGCATGGGCCACGACCAAAGGAAGTTGGGCATGTCACTGAAAGGGATTTATTGAAATTAGGGCAGACATTCATGGAGTTTTATTTTTCCAATGCCTGCAACTGAAGCGCAAGATGCTGTTCATAAACTGTTTTGCTGTTGAAGCAAGAAAGGATTTCTATACCTCAGTCAGATCTACTACTTTTGTTTCGGTTTTTTTTAATGAAAAAACCAAAAGCTGTTCAAAACTGATATTTGAAACAAAATCAGGGAGGGAAAAAGAAAACTGATTAAATATTTGATTTTCAAAGGCAGCTGTGTGGAATATAAAAAAAATATTTAATAAATTTTAAAAATTCGAACTTCACAATCAAAATAATTTGTTTTCCTGAATTTTAGTTATATTATTTTGATGTAAATTTTAAGGACAGAAGTCCTCATGCTGCTCTTCTTTCAATTATTCAGGCACATGTTAGTTTTTAAAGTGTTTTAAGTCTGATTGAAGTTAATGATATGAGCTAAAAAATTTTGCTGATTTGGGAACCAAGTCTTGAGTTGTCATGAAGGGAGAACATTCATTTTGTTTCTTCTTAAATATGATCATGTCATGTGAGTTGTTATTCTCACCGGAACATTGGCTTGTATATCCATTGGGATTCAAAGGCCACTATTGTAAAGACCTGGTAACATAAGATGAAATTAAAAGAACAGGGCCTCTGGGATTTTTATATAGAAATAAGTTTCTTCCCTCTTGAGTAGAGTCAAAGGGAAATCAATAATTTTGGGAAAAAAACACATAGGACAGAAGGGGATAACATTAAATTTTATTTTGGAAATACAGCATTCAGGAAACAGATGTGAAGGCGGTTACTCCAGGTATGTGTGCTATCCAGAGCAGATTTTTTTTGGTAAAACTTAAAGTAGTAAATTACTTTAAAAGGGGACACTAGCATCACTGAGTGAGGAAGTTGAAGCTACTGTTCCATAAAAACTCAATTTTTCTCCAGAAAATTACTCTAAATGAATTCTTTTTCTGCCTTTTAACAGCTGCTATCACAGGGAACAGTTCTTCTGAGAATTAGCTTCATCATTCTGTCCCTGGCATCTTTTGGACTACTTATGGAGAACAAGTAAGATACAAAATATGTGGGTTTTCTTCTTCTTTCATTAGATACTCAGACCCACATGTGGTTGTCTGTTGACTGGAAGATAACATATGACTACTTGGCACCTAAATCCAAGAGTATTCCCATAGCAAGTAGTGACTGCATCTATATTGTTCCCTGCAGAAAAGTCTTGGGATGCGTTTGTCATGTCTCCCTCTGTGCTTGCATTTATTGGCTTCTCTCCTCTGGGTTTGGGTCACTGGCAGGTGAGTGGGACCTGCCAGCTGTCCCAAGGCTGTTGGAGGTCAGACTGCAACCATATTGTGCCAAGCTTGTGTAGCACGCCATAGGTGCTGGATACAGGGATGATATATGAAGAGCACACAGTGTAGCTCAGAGTACTCTCAAAGTCATGTGAAAGATGGTGTAGACTTAAGACTAAACTTAATCAGTATGGCTTTAAATGAAATTGGGTCTTGAATACACCAGGACAGTGAGATCATTATGAAGTAGTCCATATGGGCACTGTGGCCCTAAAGAAGAGTAGATTGCATCCACAGTTTCTTATGAAGAAGTTATTTGCCCTGCTAGAGAAGAAATGTGGAATGGAGGTTTCCTTTGAGACTGAGGTGCCAATACTGCTTTGCCCCTGCTGTTCATTAAGTTTTCGGACAGGAATACCTTTCACTTTTATAGACTGAACAGTTTAATTCAGGATAGGTAAAAATCTGTCAACATGAGAGACATGTAAATAACCTAGGGAGTTAATAAAGAGGAATTAGTAAAAATTTACAGAAGTAGTCCATTGAAAAGATTCTGAACTACTTTTCAGAATTTTGTTGTGGTAATTTTTGAGATCAAAAGACAGTAACTACATATACAGCTCCATTCGTGTGAGTTCAAATATATTTTGCAAGTATGTGTATTCTCACCACCAGCAAATTCAGTGTTACAAGTCCATGTGAGGTGTATACTATGAAAACTTAACTATAAGGTTAAGAAAGATGACTTGATGTAAGCACAGGACACCACAGACTAATTCTATTTTCTTTTTTTCACTGAACTAAACAAAGAAGAAAAGATAGGATGTTAATCTGAATTGATTCCCTTTTTTAGGTCCAAAGCTGGAATTTTGGAAATCATCCGCTGTTTAGTCTTCATAGGTGTTTACAAACTTGGCTACTTTCGGAGTCAGTTTTCATTCTTGGGCTATGCATATGAGGTAAGACATTTACTTTAAAATGTCTGTGCTGATTACTCTAGATTTTTTATCTTTTTACAAAAAAGGATAAACACTAAACATTTACATTTTGCTTTCTTATTTTTCATTATGCTATTTGAATAGAGTATTTTCTTTCTATCTCTTTGGTTTTTATGTTTTATGATTATTTTGTAAGAAAATTGTCCAGATATGCTACTGAGATGCCTGTTTTCCTTGAGAAAAAGGTTATGAAGGAGAGCATTTACCAGTTCCTGAAAAAATAATTTACTTGTGGCCACATGCTTTGAAGTGAATAATAGTATTGTGTTGCTGAATTTGAATTGTTTAGTTCTCCTTTTATAGGAGAAATTGGAAAATGCTTGGAGGCTGGAAGACTTAAATATAAAATATTTTGCTTTGTACTAATCCAGTGCCTAAGAAACCATTTTGGCCATTGACAAGGGGTGGATACAGGATACCTATGGTCTGATTACATATGGTTACTTTTATGTTCTTAGCACTTACTTTTATCCTGTTCATGTCTTTTGCTTTTTATTATTTTCCTATTCTTTTCCATACAGTTGGAATTTCTTGTCTCTTTTAATATTATAAAAATAAAATAAGAGTAGTCCCTGATACTATTCCTATCTGAACAACATTACCAAGCTATCTACTGTTGGTTACCAGAAAAGACTGGTTGTTCGTAACCAGCAAGGTTATGAATGGGTGCCTGGATTACTAGAACCTCATCAGAAAGTTACTCTTTGTCTTAAAATCAGAAACAAGCCTCAAATAAACCAGTAGGAGCTGAGACTCAAACAAGTTCAAAATGGTTCCTTTGACTTCAAACATATGCAAAATTTGTAGCATCTTTCCCTGTTGGAGGTTTCTAGTGGTGGTCTTGCTTCTCCTGCTTTTCTAAGGGAAAAGGAATTAGAAAAAT